>NIJG01000132.1:14199-54970 GCA_002201625.1 Euglossa dilemma | reverse complement strand
GATAAAGACGCTAAATCATATTTTGAAACGAAAGACGAGTTTCGCGAACCTTCCCGATTAAATCTCGTTAATTTTACTTACCGATGGTTTCTTTGAGAGCAAACTGCAGTGGCATCTTGGAATCCTGATCTTCTGCGGCAAAGATGCTGATCCTCGCGCGCATACCTAAACGTCTGTCTGTCAGATGGGAGTTCAGCAGCCTTTGGATAGCCACGTGTCGCGACACATCCTGCATCTCGGAAGGGAAATTCGCCGGACGTGTTCCGACGTATTCGCAGGATGTTCGATCGGCACAACAAGTGCCTCTTCCTTTTTCCCGCGTGTCCTCGTCCTCTCGACCTTTCCCTTCGCGATTCCTTTGAGCCCCCCACCGATCGTGGTCTCTCTCTCTCTCTCTCTCTCTCCTTCTCCGGTTCGCTAAGAAGTTTGGCAATTTGTAAGCCAGCGTCGTCCACGGGGATCGAGGATGTACGCGCGTGCTATGTGCCCGTGCACGCGCTTCCGCGTATGTACGCCGGTCATGCATATATGCATGGCACATAATATACATACATATATGCATAAGCGGGCAGGACCCGGCCGAGGAAAGGAGAATCACTTCGGGCAGGACGACGCGAGAGGATCCTTTGAAACTTGGCTGCCGCGTTTGTTTCAATCGGGGCTTTCAGCCGGCGCTCTGCCGCGCTTTTCCTTTTCATAAACAGCCGGCTGCGCTCGCGACCAGGATCCGGAGAAGGATCGAGAGGTCTGCGGTAATCCTCCAGCCCGTAACTCTTTCGGAACAAAGTATTTCGCCGGATGAGATTCCCCGATGACTGAACACCCCGCGAGCTCGCGGGGGCCACCGGCGTTCCTTCTATTTGCTAAAAGGTTTCCGTCTCTCGCACAGGCAAGACGTTCTTTCCCGTCGTTAGACACCGCTGGATCGCATGTGCGAACGGGATTAGTTTTTGGCCGAGAGGAAACGGGGGAAAAAACAACGGCTTCGTCGATTTTTTCCCTAAATAATTCGCGAAGATTCCACAGGCGAAACGGAGGATCGGGTTTAGGGGCGGGAAAATATCACAAGCAAATAAGAAATGGAACTGTGGATTGTTAACGATTAAAGAATTTTATGAGCAACAATTCGAGTAAATTAAACAGACGAAACGCGTTTGGGATGCATTCCACCGATTTTTTCCCTAAATAATTCGCGAAGATTTCAGAGGGGAAGCGGAGGATCGTTTTTAACGATTAAAAAATGTTCTGAGCAACAATTCGGGCAAATTAAAAAGACGAAACGTGTTTGGGATGCGTTCCACTGATTTTTTCCCTAAATAATTCGCGAAGATTCTAGAGGCGAAGCGGAGGATCGTGTTTAGGGGCGGGAAAATATCACAAACAAATAAGAAATGGAACTGTGGATTGTTAACGATTAAAGAATTTTCTGAGCAACAATTAGAGTAAATTAAACAGGCGAAACGCGTTTGGGATGCGTTCCACCGATTTTTTCCTTAAATAATTCGCGGACATTCGAGAAGCGAAACACGCTCGGAGGAAGATCGTTTTTAGCGGCAGAAAAATATCACAAGTAAATAGGAAAGGAACTGTGGATTGTTAACGATTAAAGAATTTTCTGAGCAACAATTCGAGTAAATTAAATAGGCAAAACGCATTTGGAATGCATTCCACCGATTTTTTCCCTAAATAATTCGCGAAGATTCCAGAGGTTAAACGGACGATCGTGTTTAGCGGCGGGAAAATATCACGGGCAAATGGGAAATGGAACTATCGATGGTTAAAGATTAAAGAATTTTCTGAGCGACAATTCGAGCAAATAAAACAGGTGAAACGCATTTGGGATGTTATATTTAGTTTTTAGGCGAAAAAATATCGGAAGGAAAAGGGGCTGTCTATATTTCACATTTAACGGAATAATTCGAGGAAATTAAAAAGGTGAAACGTGTTTGGAAGCCTACATAAAATGGTAGATGCTATAATTTATCAAATTAAACAGGTGAAACGCGTTTGTAATGTTGTGGTTAGTGTCTACATTTCAATTCGAAGAAATTGAAGAGGTGGAACGTGTTTGAAAAACTACATTTCACAATACATGTTTAGAAAAAGTATTTTTGTATATCGAGAATGCGAAATATATTCAGAAGAATAACTTTAAAGGGGTTGTAAATGTTTAATGTTCGACGAATTATTTTGCGGAACGGTTCTCGTAAATTAAGGCGGCGAAATGTATCGGGGTGGTTGTTTTAACGGTGGAAAAATATAAAAGGGAGAAAGGAGAAGGGAGAAAGATGGGAAAACATGAGCGACGCGAGCTTATTTACGGAACAGTCCGGCCGGCGCCAGGGTTTTTGCAAAATTAATTTCTGTCGCGTCAAGTACATATTTTCTCCGCGCGCGGACTGTCGGCAGAGAACAATTTGCGATTGATTCCGCTGCGATTGTCAAAGGGTGCCCCCGCGAGCTCCGCTCGTGATCGTTTACGTGAAATACAAGCGGAAACCGTGCGCGCGCCGCGACCTCTCGCGTTCATCGCCGAGCTGTTTTTCCGCTCGCCATTTTCTCCTCGCGCACCGCTTCCTTCCGTCGCATTCTTCTTCCGTTCTTGCTCCTTCCGCGACCAAGTATTACGTACTCTTCCTGCGATCCTTTCAAAGGATCATCTGTTCATCTCTTTTGGTTAACGAATAAAGCGGCATTTAACCCTTTTAGTACCGAACTATGATATCGTTGCGCCTCCGTTGGAGTCTTATTATACTCATCACAAGAGGTCTGTGTTTCAAAATAACTTTATAGAATGTTAAAATGGTTCCTATTCGATGCAACACAAGTGAAAAAATGGTTATTAGATTTAACTTTTTGTTATATCTTATGCTGATTAGTGCCTAGGGTCTGCATATGTTAGAGCGATAAGGTAAAATCGGGACACGGGTTATCCCTCTGATATTCATCGACACGGGACAGTTTCTCTGGACCGTAATTGCAATCTTCACGATGTTTATGATAGTTATAAAATTCAAGTGGCACCCGTGCATCGACACGGCGAGTCTAAAATCTTTTTCAATCTTTCTAATGAAAGAAAGCCGTCAACGTTTTCATAGAAACACAATTTTTTTTTTTTTTAGTAAAAATAAGGAAATATTACATATTTTCAGTGGCCAGAGAACTAACTATAAATATCTATAATACCATCTATAGTTTTTTTACTGACGTATTACCAGCTGCACGATCTACTTGTGTAGTAGATCTGTCTGACGCTGACCGTGCTTCATAGCGTTATCCTTTCCTTTTGCTATCCGACACCAACTATTTCATTGCAAATGATTGCAAAATGTAATACCTATTATTTTTTTTATGTGCAATTACAGTTTGAAGAAGATAAATCACTTTGTACGATTTTCATAATGTCTTATATTTATGTTATTTTTATGATTTTCGATAAATATCGAAATACAATTGGCGTCGTTTTATTCTCCGTTTATTTCGCAATATGCTGCTTTTGAAATTTTCTAAATATCACTCCTATTTTCGTTTTTACGAGCATTTTCGCAAATCTCTGCAAATTCGCCGATTCGGCCCGGTATTCTTCGTTTAAGTATACTACTTTCGCTCGGTACTAAAAGGGTTAAATTAACCGATTTATCGGAAGCGTATTGTCACGGCAAACGAAAAAACTGCGGATAATCGGGATGCCGTGGAAACGATTTTCGATCAAGTTTTCTAGAACGCCGCCATGTTGATTGATATAATCAGGCCGCGACGTGGCGTCGCAACAAAATGCGCGATATAAGAGGAAGATGATTCCGCGTTAATTACACGTTGGCCGATCGAATGATACGCCTCCCGCAGCTCGTTTCGTGGAAACGATATAATTGGACACGTTAGGACGGCGTGTCCTGGAATCTTTTGCTCCTCTATGACCCCATTCGAGGAGTAATAAAGAGATAACCTAGTCTAGATCCCCTATCGGCTGTCTTTCTCTAGGTCGCTCCGGTCCACGTGGTGTTTCAGAGCTTTCTCTAGATCATTAGAGTCGTTAATGTATTACGATCGTTCGTCACAGTCTTCTCCGCGTTCCCGAGGTCTTCGTGGAACTTTCTCTGGATCCCTGGGATCCTCGTGGAACTGACGCGGTTCTCGGAACCTTCTCCGGATCGCAGAGGTTGTCGCGATTATTCGGTGAGGCTTTCTTTGGGTCACCGATGCTGGTAGAGTACTTTGAGAATTCGCAAGGTCGGTTGGGACTTATTTCCAGAGCCATCGTGGCCTTATGATCGTTCCTCGAAGGCTTCTCAGTGACCCGCGAGGTCTCTATGGTGTTCGATCGTTCATCGGAACTTTCTCTGGATGGCTGGGGTATTCGTAGAATTATGGTGTTTCTTAGAACCTTCTCCGGATCGCAAAGGTTGTCATGGCGTCAAAATTGTTTGAGACCTCTGAAAATTCTGCGAGGTCGCTTGGGACTTATTTCCAGAGCCATCGTGGCCTTATGATCGTTCGTCGGAGACTTCTTAGTAGCCTACGAGGTCTCTATGGTGTTCGATCGTTCATCGGAACTTTCTCTGGATCGCTGGAGTCTTTGTAGAATTACCGTAATTCTCTGAACCTTCTCCGGATCACAGAGATTGCAATGATGGCGCAATTGTTCGATGAGGCCTTCTCTGAAAATTTGGCAAGGTCAGTTGGGACCTATTTCTAGAGCCATCGTGGCTTTACAATCGTTCCTCGAAGGCTTCTCAGTAACCTACGAGGTCTCTATGGTGTTCGATCGTTCATCGGAACTTTCTCTGGATCGCTGGGGTATTCGTAGAATTATGGTGATTCTTAGAACCTTCTCCGGATTATAAAGGTTGTCATGGCGTCAAAATCGTTCGAGACCTCTGAAAATTCGGCGAGGTCAGTTGGGACTTATTTCCAGAGTCATCGTGGCCTTATGATCGCTCGTCGGAGACTTCTCAGTAACCTACGAGGTCTCTATGATGTTCGATCGTTCATCAGAACTTTCTCTGGATCACTGAGATTCTCGTAGAATTACCGTGGTTCGCAGAACCTTCTCCGGATCACAGAAGTCTCAATGGTGTCGCGATTGTTTGACCAGTTCTCCTTTAACAGTATACTCTGAAAATTCGGCAAGATCGGTTGGGACCTATCTCCAGAGCCATCGTGGCTTTACGATCGTTCCTTGAAGGTTTCTCAGTGACCCACGAGGTCTCTATGGTGTTTGATCATTCATCGGAACTTTCTCTGGATCACTGGAGTCCTCATAGAATTACCATGGTTCTCGGAACTTTCCCCGAATCACAGAGGTCGCAATGGTGTCGCAACCGTTCGACGAATCCTTCTCTGAAAATTCGGCAAGTTCGGTTGGGACCTATCTCCAGAGCCATCGTGACCTTACAATCGTTCCTCGAAGGTTTCTCAGTGACCCACGAGGTCTCTATGGTGTTCGGTCGTTCATCGGAATTTTCTCTGAATCGCTGGGGTCCTCGTATAATTATGGTGATTTTTAGAACCTTCTCCGAATCACAGAGGGTGTCATGGCGCCAAAATCGTTCGAGGCCTTCTCTTAAAATTCGGCAAGGTCGGTTGGGACCTATCTCCTGAGCCATCGTGGCTTTACGATCATTCGTCGAAGGCTTCGATCGTTCATCGGAACTTTCTCTGGATTGCTAAGGTCCTCGTAGAATCACCATGGTTCTCGGAACCTTCTCTGGGTCACAGAGGTCGCACCAGTGTCGCGATTATTCGACAACACTTTCTTTGGGTCACCGATGCCAGTAGAATACTCTGAAAATTCAACAAAGTCGGTTCGAACGTATCTCTAGAGCCATCGTGGCTTTACGATTGTTCGTTAGTAATACCTGGACGATTAGCTCGTAATCTATAGGTGTTATAAGATCCTGCGAATCCTTGCTGTATAGTCGAACGGAACGAGGTCCAATCGCATAGGGAAATAGGACAATTATCGTGTATCTGCAGCATCTCAGACGCAATGCGCGGCTCTTGCAGTACCTCGGCGATTAGGCTATAACCTGCAGATGTTGGCTGCGGAAATTCATACTACTCGGTCAAACAGAACAGGGTCAGGGATACTCAGGGAACTTAGGGAAATGGGACCCATTGACCCATTATCAGTCGTCTTATATCGATAAAACAAGTATAATATATTCATAATCGCAAAAATCGAGTTACGATCTATATTTCGAGTTCTTATATCTTTACCTAGTTCGGCCGAAGCGTTCTCTATTCTTGAATTTCAATTCTTCAACGAGACACGTAGCATCAAACGGAACGGGGTTAGTGATACACATGGAACATAGGAAAATGGGACCTAATGGCCCATTATCAGTCGTAAGAAATTTGTCTTATATCGATAAAACAAGTGTAATATATTCATAATCCCAATAATCGAGTTACGATCTATATTTTGAGTTTTTATATCTTTACCGAGTTGCATCGAAGCGTTCTCTATTCTTCAACGAGACATGTAGCATCAAACGGAACAGTGTCAGGGATACACATGGAACATAGGAAAATGGGACCTAATGGCCCATTATCAGTCGTAAGAAGTTTGTCTTATATCGATAAAACAAGTGTAATATATTCATAATCCCAATAATCGAGTTACGATCTATATTTAGAGTTTTTATATCTTTACCGAGTTGCATCGAAGTGTTCTCTATTCTTCAACGAGACATGTAGCATCAAACGGAACAGGGTCCTGGATGCTCAGGGAACATAAGAAAATGGGACCCATTGACCCATTATCAGTCATAAGGAGTTTGCTTTACTTCATTAAAACAAGTATAATATATTCATAATCCCAATAATCGAGTTACGATCTATGTTTCCAGTTCTTATATCTTCACTGAGTTGCATCGAAGTGTTCTCTATTCTTCAATTTCAATTCTTCATCGAGACACATAACATCAAACGGAACAGGATCAGGGATACACAGAGAACATAAGAAAATGGAACCCATTGACCCATTATCAGTCATAAGTAGTTTGTTTTATTTCGTTAAAACAAGTATAATATATTCATAATCCCAATAATCGAGTTACGATCTATGTTTCGAGTTCTTATATCTTCACCGAATTTGCATCGAAATATTCTCTATTTTCAACAAGACACGTAGCATCCAACATTCGCAATTATAACATTTCCAATTATTCCTGTACCATCGCGACAATTTGCAGAAGCCTTCGCGAAGTCGTTGCGTTGTCCAGTTCGCTGGAATCACCTGGAAATCCTCTGCATCGTGGTAACACTACACTGTTCCAGGAAGCCAACCTTCCAGGTGGCAGGATCATCGCGATACTCTGCGAGGTTCCAGCAGGGTCTTCTCCTGCAACTTGCCAGATTGTTCGCCTTCCGTGTATCGTCTTGCACGTAGCCCTTGTGGAAATCGCGCGGATCATCGACACGTCGCGATCCTAGACAGCTACTCCTGCGGTGTTTTCGCAGCGGCAGCAGAGCGAAGTATAATTTTCAATTTGGCGATGTTATCCGTATCGATCCGGGGCGAACATGAATTTCAAATCGCAGCCGATGCCGAACGTCGCCGGCTTTATCATGCAAACGGCGTTTTCTGTTTAGGCGTTCGAACGAATATAAACACGCGAAGGAATTTATGAACCGGTGGCACGAGCTTTCCGCCGTGGCAGAAACCGAGCGGCTTGCCTCACGCGTTATCGGCCCGGCTGTAATTCATCCGGCAAATCCCCCAGATCCTAATTTATGAAGCTTCCCGCGCGAAACTGTGTCCCGGCTTTTTCTCTTCTTTATACCCTTTTTTCTTTTTTTTTCTTCTTTTTCGAAATCGCCGGAAACGCGTCGCGTGCGTGCACGTGTTGCGTCGCGCCGCCATTCATACGCGCGAGACGTGCGTGTACAACGTGTTCGTTTGCAAGCAAACGCGAAACGTGCGACGGGCATGGCGCCATTCACGCTTCCGACCGACCGGTTTTCTTCTATTTTATTCCGACGATCGTGATGGAATTAGCATAAGCGACGCCGAAAGGCGCCAACACCTCTTACATCTTCCTCGCCGCGCCGTATTTTCGCGAAACTCTGGAATTTCCTTATTTTTTTCGAAGGGTACGGTCGAATATCTTATCTCGCAATGGGTTTTGCGATATTTCGGATTAAATTCCGGGGAAATTAAATTTTAAGGAAACTATTCGTTTCGTCGGGGTGACGAATTTTCTTTTAAACGAGATATCTGTTATTCGTGGATATCTTATGGGTAATGGCTAATTCTAATTTTCGCAAAATTGCGTCTTCTTTTTTGTTTAATACCAAAATAGGAGGAACTTAGTGGATCGTGAAATTTAGTCAGACTCGCGAAAAAATCGGTGCTATTTTCTTAAAAGAAGAGACAGGGTAACAGATTAATTTCTTGGATCGTGAAATTTACTCAGATTTGCGAAGAAGGTCGGTGACATTTTCCCCCAAAAAGAGAGACAGTGGACTATCTTCGTGAATCGTGAAATTTTCTCAGATTTGCGACAAATTCGATGATATTTTCCTCAAGAAAAGAGAGACAGTGACTATCTTCGTGGATTGCGAAATTTTCTCAGATTCGCAACAGAAGCAATGCTATTTTCCCAAACAAAGAAACACGGTAAACTTCGTGGATCATCGCGAAATTTTCTCAGATTCGTGACAGAATCGATGCAATTCTCGCAAAAGTAGGGGCACAGAACTCGATGTACCATCCGTTATTATTAAACTTAACGCACTTTCCCCCTTCTTCTCTTCTACTTTTGAAGCCTTGATTCGCAATTAGTCGTTGTTTCAGAATCGCTAGTGCGGCATCGCGCAGAGACGCGAAAGGACACACGAATCTTCTTCCTTAATCGCGTGACGCGAATTAAAAAGTTCAACCTCGTTGATTCCAATTTTCTTTTCCCCGCGGCGGCGGCGTCGGCGTCGGCGGCACGGAATTTATTGCACAGGACATCCGGCGGTCTACGGGGAAGCCGGTTTTTGCCGCTGCTGAAGCGTGAACTTGACTTTGTCGAAGTTTCAGAGCGGTCCGGAGGGAAAGAACCGCTCGTAAACGCCTACTTGTGAATGAACTCGCGACTGGTCTGCATCTGGTCTTAATGAGAAAGAATTCGCCACCGGATGCCCGCCGTTTCCTTCTTTTTTTCCCCCTGCTTCCTCCCGCGTTTATCTCGAAGCTTCGCTGTCGAAACTTCCAAAGTGTCTCCAATAGCGCCTTAAAACCATTCGACGATCTTTCTTGCCGCTTCTTGCGCCGTGTAAATCTTACCGTTCGTCCGCTTCTTGCTAAAATTCGCGTCGGATTTTTAGCAACGTCCACGAGAGAAAAGATTGTCGGGAAATAATTAACGAAAGTAATTATCGAAATCGTCGATTCCAAAGTTTCCATTCTAGCAATCGCTGCATTTGGGAAAACTAATCATTCTCATTGAAATAATGGGACCATTTTTCACAAAAGAAAAAGAGCAATGAAGAGAGAAAGATTATCTGAGTAAAAATTATAAATAAATTCTTATTGCGTGCGTCACGATTTAATTCATTATAAGTTTATTCCAAACAGGATAAAATTGGATAAAAATTGTATAAATTCTTCGAATCTCTGATATTTTCTTTCTTTGATTCTTCTTTCTTTTTTCCATCCGTCGATTCTTTTAGAAATTTAAGAAATTTAAGACATTCTTCGAATCTCCGACATTTTCTTCCTTTAATTCTTCTTTCCTTTTTCCATCCATCGATTCTTTTAGAAGTTTAAGAAATTCTTCGAATCGCCGACATTTTCTTTCTCTAATTCTTCTTTCCTTCTTCGATCTATCGATTCTTTTGGAAATCAAAGAAATTCTTCGAATCTCCGACACTTTCTTTCTCTAAATCTTCTTTCTTTTTTCCACTCATAGATTCTTGGGCTCGCCGTTAGGTGTAACGTTAATTATAATTGTTATCACCACGTCTAAACACTCCGATACTTGCCGATTGGTACTCAGCGTTAATAGCAGCGAAAATCTGCATCTCGAATTGCAATGGCAAACCCTGCCACTCGTCCGAATCGATTCTTCGTTAACCTCGATACTTGCAGCTCGATCTCCGGCACCTTTGCCGAAATGAAAACCAACGTACACCCTTTCCAATAACTCGGAGTGTACACTTACTTGGATGGTTCGACACTCGCGACCGAAAAGCAAAAGCGCGGAAAGCTGTATCGCTGTTATTCCCAACTACCCATTCGAAGAACGAAATCGATTCTAATTTCCATTCCGAATCGAGTCTTCCGCGATGGTAATGTTGCACCATAGCGAGGTACCATCAAAGAGCATACTGCTCCCGATGTAATAACCTGAGCCTTATTCTTCTGCTCCCCGATCTACCCCTAGCCGCGAACTATAAAAACAGAGAAGAAGATCGTGGTTTGTAGCAAAAACTCGGTCAGTCAAGATTCAGAAACTACCGTACTTCTCTCTCTCTCGAATCTAATATCCAAAACACCCTTTTTACGTTCAGCAATGGTATGGAAAATACAATAAGAAGATATAAGAAGAGATTGCATTAGCAAAATTAGAAAATCATTCGACGATAGATACCATATTTGTGTTACATTCATCGAGTTATTGACCATGGTGGCGCTAGTGAGTTAAGTGGAAAATCGTAAATCGATATTGTATCGAATCTTGCGATTTTTTAATTAATCACATCGGGATATCTCGAATCTCGTTTCTCTCAGCGACTGAGAGAAGGAAAGGGGTGGAAAATCATTCGACAATAGATACCATATTTGTGTTACATTCATCGAGATATTGACCGTGGTGGCGCTAGTGAGTTAAGTGGAAAATTGTAAATCGACGTTGTATCGAATCTTGCAACTTTTTAATTAATCACATCGGGATATCTCGAATCTCGATTCTCTCGGCGACTGAGAGAAGGAAAGGGGTCGAAAATTATTCGACGACGGATACCACATTTGTGTTACATTCATCGGAGATATTGACCGTAGTGACGCTAGTGAGTTAAGTGAAAAACCATCTTACGAATCGACGTTGTATCGAAGAAGTCCTATTTCTTAATTAATAACATCGGGATATCTCGCATTCCGACTTTCTCAGCGAGTGAGAGAAGAAAAGGGATCGAAAATCATTCGGCGATAGATATCACATTTGTGTTACATTCATTGAAGATATTGACCGTGGTGGCACTAGTGAATTAAATGGAAAATCGTCTTACGAATTGACGTTGTATTAGAGGTATCCTATATTTTAATTAATAACATCGGTATATTTCGCATCCCGACTCTCTCAGTGAGTAAGAAAAGGAAAAGGGCCGAAAATCACTCGGCGATAGATACCACATTTGTATTACATTCATCGAAGGTATTCTCGTGGTGGCACTAGTGAATTAAATGGAAAATCGTCTTACGAATTGACGTTGTATCAAAGGTATCCTATATTTTAATTAATAACATCGGTATATTTCGCATCCCGACTCTCTCAGTGAGTGAGAAATGGAAAAGAGCCGAAAATCATTCGACAACGGATACCACATTTGTGTTACACTTATCGGAGATATTCTCTATGGTGGCACTAGTGAGTTATGTGGAAAACTATAAATCGGCGTTGTATCGAATCTTCCTATTGTTTAATTAATAACGTCGGGATATCCCGCCTTCCGACTTTCTTAGCGAGTGAGAGAAGGAAAGTGATCGAAAATCATTCGATGATCGATACCACATTTGTGTTACATTCATCGGAGATATTAACCATGGTGGCGCTAGTGAGTTAAGTGAAAACCCGTCTTACGAACCGACGTTATGTCTAATGTTTCTACTTTTTAATTAATAACATCGGAGTAATTCGCATTCCGACTTTCTCGACGAGTGAGAGAACGATAGGGATCGAAAATCATTTGACGATAAATACCACATTTGTGTTACATTCACCGGAGATATTAACCTTCGTGGCGCTAGTGAGTTAAGTGAAAAACCGACTTACGAATCAACGTTGTATCAAAGGAGTCCTATTTTTAATTAATAACATCGGAATATCTCGAATCTCGACTCTCTCAGCGAGTGAGAAAAGGAAGGGAGCCGAAAATCACTAGGTCATAGATGACAGTTGTGTTAGATATTCATCAAAGATTAACACCGTGATGGCGAGTGTGAGTTAAGTAGAAAAACCGTGAATCGACGTTGCATCGAATCTTCCTACTTTTTAATTAATAACGTCGAGATAACTCGAATCCTGACTCTCTCAGCGAGTGAGAGAAGGAAAGGAGTCAAAAATCATTTGACGATAAATACCACATTTGTGTTACATTCACCGGAGGTATTAACCTTCGTGGCGCTACTGAGTTAAATCGAAAACCGTCTTACGAACCAACGTTACATCAACCCTTTCAATTTTTTAATTAATAACAGCGCGATAACTCGCATCTGACTCTCTGAGCTAGTGAGAAAAGGAAAGCGATCGAGGTCGCATTGCGCGAAAGCACCATAAGAAGCTTCTGACAGTCCGAATCGATCGTTGGATCACGAGGATCGAATAGATCGAACGCGGAACTCGCGAGGTCGGTCGCGAACGAGAGGACGAGAGATTTCTGGGCCGCAGCTGACGCTTGGAGAGGAACCACGAGCGGATAGGAGGCTGGAGGGGCAGGATGTCACGTGGCGAGCATTTTGCTCGTCCGTCCGTGCATCTCGCCATCAATTTCGCTCATAAAGCGTTCCTCGCTCGAGAACTTTCCGTCCAGACCATCCCCCCTCCTCTCTCCCTTCCGCGCGCTTTCTCTTCCCGATGCAACCCTCCCGCCAATTTTCGTTCAATCCTCCCCTACAGCTCGTCTCCTCCACGACTCTGGACACGTTCTTACTGTTCGACACACGAACACAAAGCGAGCCGGGTCCTTCCAGAATCCACCCTTCGACCTCGTCTAGATTGAATCGGGGGTGCCGGAGGCTAGGAACGTGAATCGCATGTCTGATAAAAGAGGAGAAAAAAAAAGGAGGAAGGAGAGGAGGGAAAAGCAACGAGGAAAACGCGCAGCGTGCCCGCTTTGTCTCGTTTCTTTCTCGCGGCCCCGGTGGACCCTGCCTCGCCGCAAACTTCCACGCGACTTACGCACTATTCCACCGCACGTTTTCGGCAGTCGTTACCTTTCCACGGGCCTTGTCCCCTTTTCCTTTCCTTTTTCCCGTCCTTTTCTCGCGTCAACACGCCAAAGAAGGACCTTCGAGGGTTCCTGTGTACACCGAGGAACGAGTGTGGCTCGCGCGTGTCCATCTTTGGTCTTAGGGTGGTCTATTAATTTTTACTCGATTTTTGTTGAAGAACGAATCTAAACTGGTGTTTGGAAATTTTTGGCTTCTCGAATGGGGTGTAGAATCTTGGATTTGGATATGCTTCGTACCCATTATAAATCATAAAGAATCAGGCCAATTTTTCAATCTACTTCTTCCATATTTTTTCTTAATTTTTCTGTGTCGCGTCTCTTTATTCCCAACTCTGTCATGACACGTTCACATTGTTCTCCATTTCCATAATTACATCTTTATCAACCCCATATTCCTCGAATTTTAAAGAATACAGTCAAATTCTTCATTCTGCTTTTTCTTGATTTTGTTTTTAATTTCTCTGCGTCACATCTCTTTATTCCCAACTCTGTCGTGACACGTTGAGAATGCTCCCATTTCCATAATTCCGACTACACCAACCCCATATCCCATGAATTATAAGGAATCAGCCCAATTCTCCAATCTGTTTCTTTCACATTTTTTCGTAATGCCTTTGTATCATCTCTCCAATATTCGCAACTGTGTTCTGACACATTTGCGCTGTCCTTCATTTCCATAATTTCGACTTAATGAAACCCATATTCTACGTATTCTAAAGAATACTGCCCAATTCTTCAATCTGTTTATTCCACATTTTTTTCCTTACTTATTCTGTGTCACATCTCTTTATTCGCAAGTGTATTCTGACACATTTGCGCTGTCCTCCATTCCCATAATTTTAACTTCACCAACCCCATATTCCACGAATTCTAAAGAACAGTCCAATTCTTCAATATGTTTCTTCCATATTTTTTCTTAATTTCTCTGTGACGCATTTCTCTATTCGCAACTGTGTTCTGACACATTTGCGCAGTCCTCCATTCCCATAATTTCGACTTAATGAACCCCATATTCCGTGAATTCTAAAGAATACAATCCAATTCTTCAATCTGTTTCTCCCACATTTTTTTTTAATTTCTCTGTGACTCATCTCTTTATATCCAGCTCTGTTCTGACACATTTGCGCTGTCCTTCATTCCCATAATTTCAACTTCACCAACCCCATATTCCACGAATTCTAAAGAACAGTCCAATTCTTCAATATGTTTCTTCCATATTTTTTTTTAATTTCTCTGTGACGCATCTCTCTATTCGCAACTGTGTTCTGACACATTTGCGCAGTCCTCCATTCCCATAATTTCGACTTAATGAACCCCATATTCCGTGAATTCTAAAGAATACAATCCAATTCTTCAATCTGTTTCTCCCACATTTTTTTTTAATTTCTCTGTGACTCATCTCTTTATATCCAGCTCTGTTCTGACACATTTGCGCTGTCCTTCATTCCCATAATTTCAACTTCACTAACCCCATATTCCACGAATTCTAAAGAATACAATCCAATTCTTCAATTTGTTTCTTCCACATTTTAAAAAAATTTTTCTGTGATGTATCTCTCTATTTGCAACTGTGTTGACACCTTTGCGCTGTCCTCCATTCCCATAATTTCGACTTAATGAACCCTATATTCCGTGAATTCTAAAGAATACAATCCAATTCTTCAATCTGTTTCTCCCACATTTTTTTTTAATTTCTCTGTGACTCATCTCTTTATATCCAGCTCTGTTCTGACACATTTGCACTGTCCTTCATTCCCATAATTTCAACTTCACCAACCCCATATTCCACGAATTCTAAAGAATACAATCCAATTCTTCAATTTGTTTCTTCCACATTTTAAAAAAATTTTTCTGTGATGTATCTCTCTATTTGCAACTGTGTTGACACCTTTGCGCTGTCCTCCATTCCCATAATTTCGACTTAATGAACCCTATATTCCGTGAATTCTAAAGAATACAATCCAATTCTTCAATCTGTTTCTCCCACATTTTTTTTTAATTTCTCTGTGACTCATCTCTTTATATCCAACTCTGTTCTAACACATTCGCGTTCTCCGTAACTGCATCGTCGCGACATTGCGCGAGTTAGCGAATACAGAGCAATTCTGCGATCTGCATCACGCTAGCTCGCGATCACACGTTCCGGGAATACTCAAAGATCCGATTATTCTCGAGCCTATCAGGGGATTCGCGGAATTCCCGCTGAATAGCATCAACGCTTCTCTAGTATTACAAATTACGCGAGTTCGGGTGAGTCAGTGGAAGTATCGCGCGCGATTCAACAACCATCGCGCGCTATTTCCGATCGTGCTCGATCGAGAAAACTCTATGTCGAATGGTAATTCTGAAAATCTCGAAATCCCTTGCCATCGCAATTGGTAGACCGATGATCCAGCGTAACGAGGGATCAGTTCGAGCTGGCTCTTCGCGAATGACGCGCTTTATTTCAGTCCTCTGATCTCATAACACGCTAGCTAGCTCGGTATCCGATCGGACTTCCGAGTCTCTCTCTCTCTCTCTCCCTCGATAAATGACCACTTCCTGCGGACGTAGCAATTTAACCTTCGAGTTTCCACGACGCTGGTAAACACTCGGCTAATATTGGTCGTACGTGGAATCGATCAGCTCGCGTGCGGCTTAAGATCGTTGCAGGAATGCCATTCGATCTTTCGATCGATCGATTGTTGGAATTTTCATTCGGTAATCAAAAATAAACAAGTTACTCGATTTTTACGACTGACTTGTGAATTTTTATAGCTACGGGATGAAGATAAACCTTTTAAGAAATTTCTAATGCAATCTTATCATTAAGTGCAAGTTACGTTTGCGTAAGTTTTTTAAAATTATTCTTTTAGTAAATTAAAATTACCTTTTTATCGTCGGTTTTAACATAATTCTGATATATAGAAGAATATAACAGTTAATAGAGCTGTCATGGTGGCAGAATTCCAAGAAATTGACATTATGTTTCAAGAATTTTGGGTGTACAGATTTAGAAGCGTTAGTATGAAACCTTCTGCCAATTTTATTACTTTTTATCAGGCTAAGGTAACGCGAATTGAGGAGAAATTCGTGGAAATAATGCCATTTCTTGGAATGTAGCGTGAGGTAAGTATGGTAAGTATCGGTACAGTAACAATCGGTGCATCAGAGACTCTTTACGTGTTATGTATAGCGATAAAAAATCGCTAAATAGGCCATAAAACGTTTGCCAGCTCAGTAAAACAGTTTCCGTCAACTTTGCGATTTTTTATCGCGATATAATAACGCGAAAAGAGGTCTATCAGTGCCAAAAAATTTGAAAAAAACTTGGAAAGCATTTCATGCATCAATTTTTGGAACGCAGTCAGGTGAGTAAGGTAAGTATCGGTCGACGAGCGACATCCTATCATGTGCTATTATCCTGATAAAAAGTCACGAAATCGGTCGAAAAATGTACGCCATGGATGCGAAAATATCTGCTGAGAATTCTTGGAAGTGACGTCATTTCTGAGAATCGGTCAGCGAGATACATCCTCACATGTCCTATGTTCCTGTTACAAAATCGTAAAATCGGTCAAAAATTTCTCAGCAAGCGCTATAATTGACTAATTGACCAAGTTGCCGGGAAAGTTTTGTCCAAACTCGCGGGAAAAGTATTGTCCACGGGATACCTCCTCGTGTGTTCTATGTTCCTGATACAAAGTAGTAAAATTGACCGAAAATTCCTCGGCTTCGGATTTTTGGCCGATTTTGTATCAGGATAACATAACATGACAGGAAGTCGTTCGTTGACCATCTCCGAAAAATGACGTCATTCCTAAGAATTCTCGTGATATCCAGGAATTTTTGTAATGCCTTAATTACTGTCCTTTACTGATACTTACCTTACTTTCTTTACCCTTTTTCGAACTTATCTTTTTTCTCCTACTTATCTTTCTTATCTTTTTTTACCGATACTTACCTTACTTACCTTAATTCCTTGTAATTTGCATAGTGCTGCTACATTAATTTCATAGATATCGCTTACTTATTACAAACGTATTAATAATTTATTACTAACTTATTACTAACTTATCACTACCTTATTACTAACTTATTACTAACTCATCACTAGCTTATCACTACTTTATTACTAACTTATTACTAACTCATCAGTAGCTTATTACTAATTTATTACTAATTTATGACTAACTTATAGATAACTTATCACCAACTTACAGCTATCTTATAACTAATATTATAACTTTGGTGCGTAGCTCTTAGCTTAAAACAATTTTTTTGGAAAACGATACCAATTTCCAGGTATTACCACGTGCCTATTAGCCTATTAGCGCTATCTGTATCAAAAATAGCCCAATCTAACTTGGATTTCAATTCGGAATTCCTTCTGCATAGATCTAGTCTACTCAACACCATAAACCCCACCATAATTTAATTGTGAACGATTGTAGTCGAAAAACCAATGAAATACACAAAGTCAACTAGAGGGCCCCTCGTGAGTTCTCGTAAAACTGTTATTCAGGCCCCAACCCCAAGGGGTAGAAGCCCGAGAATCACTCCTGGGGTCTAACCTAGTCCCAACCCCTCTTTGGACCCCCATTTCTCATGAAAATTTAGATATTACTCTTCCGAAATCGAACCAGAAAATGACTCGAATATCATGGCGTCACCCTTTGTATAGCCCCCAAACATTGACGAAAATTTCCGAAACTTACCGATTCTTTAATTATTATTTTTCCACCTTAATAGTCAATAATTTACCAATTTTTCTATTTTTATTAGAAATTTACGCTGGGAGTAATTCGTTATTAACAATCAATGATAATTTACCAACCTTTTGCAAATTATAGTTACTTTTTATTATAAGTAACTCCTAATTTCAAATACTAGCTAATAATTTATTAATTTCTTCGCTTTTATTACAAATCTACGTAGCGTCCAATTTGTTACAAACTATATTACGAACAATAAACCTCCCAGCTTTATCACTTTTTACTTATTACTTCATTTTACCCAAAAATCGTGCTTCTTTACAAAACCTCGCATTTTTCGGAAACCGTAGATGATAGAAAAACTTCGCTAATGTATTCAAGTTCATTAAACCAAACTCTACAAATGCCACTTGATAGATATTTCAAGTGAACGGAAAAATAAAAATTTACTAGACTAACAAAATCACGGTAGATCTGCTGCGAACGATAAACGATAACCGACTGGATTCGCGAATTACGAGATACTCGCCAAACATCGGCGAACGGCCGATTCGCAGTGTTCCAAAGACAATAAACAGGTTACACGGAAATGCTGTGCCGGTTTGCGGAAAACGGGAAACGGAAGGGCGGGAAGGAGGCGAGAAAATTGAGCTGTTACGCCGGGAGCGTGCGTGGCTTCGCGGGAAACGATTCGGAATCGTTTCCCAAGAAACTCTAAATCACGGTTAATTTCTGCGTCTGTTCGCGTTGCGTCAACTGGATGAACCGGAAGACGCGTAATCGCTCGGTCGCGATATCACGTGGCGCCGAGTAACCGTCTCTCTCTCTCTCTCTCCCTCTCTCTGTCTGTATACCTACTGGCGCGGTACGCGATTAATTTTATCTCGGTCCCGATGATGATTTTACGAGGAAGTTGATATCCGGCCGTGGCCGTTGCTATGTGTGTCACTCGTTTCTGAATGAATGCACGTTCGCCGTGAATGAACGGCAGCCAGCGTTATTACGCTGCACGTGAATAGCCGTTCCTCGAGCTTCCGTTCGACACGGCGAACGTCCCTCGGCACGTGACACGTTTGCGCCGTGATATCACCGACCATCGAAGAACAAGCAAGTACGCAGTTCCTCGCCGCTGGGATTACGTATCCGCTCTTTCCAGCTATGTGTAACTGCCGTTTCCATCGCGAAAATAGACGCGAAAATAGACGCGAATCGCGTTCCGATCTCGCCCGCGGATACGGCTATGGAGAACGAAATCTCGGGTTCGATGGAACGAGGGTTCTGTCGATAGATAGTTCCACAGCGTCGTTTATTATTATATATATATATTTCTTTTTTTATGGATTGTTTTTGGTTTTTGGTGGAGAAATAAGAGGTATCCTATACTGATGTGTCGTTTATTGTTATATATTAGGTTGGGGAAAAAGAAATGCATTTAAAATTATAAAAATAATGGATCTTTTTTTCCCAACTTAATATAATTTATTGTTGAGGAAAAAGAAATCTATTTAAAATTATACAAATAATGGATATCTTTTTCCCCAAACTAATATATATTCTTTTATGGGTTGTTTTCGGTTTTTGGTGGAGAAACGAGAGGTATCCTATACTGATCTGTCGTTTATCATTATATATATATAATCTTTTCTGGTTTTTAATGGAGAAACGAGAGATATCCTATACTGATGTATTGTTTATCATTATATATATATTCTTTTATGAATTTTTTTTGGTTTTTGGTGGAGAAACGAGAAATATCTTATACCGATCTAACAATAAGCTACAAAGCACACCAGTGATTTATATAAATTAACACTGCTCTGTATTACTTTATTATATATTACATATCTAACAGTTTTGGTTTCCGCTACAATGGACTTTGTTCGTTCTTCTTCTCGAATATTTGCCAAATTTTGATATTTGTAAAGTATTCAAGTGAAGAAATATAAATCGTGATATATGGAAGAAGTGTTCGTTAAATTATAAAATAAAGGAGACGCCTACACCCTGTGATTGCTATAGCGTAAATGAGAAAAATCACACAGATTGTTACTTTTTGCAAAATCCAAATGAAACAGTTTTGGTTTCCGTTTCCGCGAATTTCGTTTGTTCTACTTCCGGAATATTTGTCATATTTTTATATTTACAAAGCACTCGGTTGAAGAAATATCAATCGAGATCGATAGAAGAAATGTTCGTTAAATTGTAAAATAAAGGAGACGTCTATACCCTGTGATTGTTTTAATGCAAATGAGAAAAATCACACAGGTCCTTCCTTTTTGCGAAATCGAGCCTCATCTTCATTTAGAATGTTTCAACAATCTCCATTAAGATTATGATACCTATTTTCCAATCTTAGTACTAACAGACCTCACTGCTTTAGAGAAAAGTTGTCCTTTTACTTCTTTCAAATAATTATTTCACAATTTTTAGTTTCTATAGTACCATATCATACTTTCTATTCTCGTAGATTCATTTTTTAAACAGTAATCGCGGCGTAGTTTGCACGATTCTGCTAGAGAACGATATTAAACAATTTATTTTTAATACACGTATCTATACACATACACATTCGGTCAAGTTCCGTGATACACTGCGCCATCTGCCGAACCTACCACGCACGCACACACGAAACCCCGCGAAATTCAAATCCTGTACCGTAATTTCAATACTTCTTCCACGATTATTCATCTTTTCTATTTTAAAACCGATTATAGATCTCTAACGAACTCGAATCGATGCAAAACACTCCGAATCGAATGGACCTTTTTTTTCTCTATCCCATTAAAGGTAAGAGAAAAAGGAATAATGGAAACGCGCGGTATATATTGTTCCTGGTGGTTACGTGACGCGAGGTAGAAATAACAAAGCGATATCGTGGGTTGACGTTGCTGGTTCGCGAGACCATGACGAATATAGATACCCGCCTCTGGTAATGACATTCTTATCGTACACGAGAGCGTTAATAACGAGAGGCCGGATAACGCGATTGTTTTTACGAAGAACAACAGTTGTCGTACGTTCGCGGAAACAACCTTTGATTCACGAAGGTTGCATAAGCTGGCGCCGGCTGCAATAAAAACGTATTAATGATTCAGCGCATAGAAAAATGACTCGCCGCGGTTTGTCCTCGCGACTTTTTCCTCCTTTTTATCCAATTCATCGCCCGGCGGACCAGCGAACCGTACAAAGGAATAAATCTTAATAACTTTCCATACGATTTCCCGGCGTGTCACGAAAATTCGCGTCGCCGGCTCGCCTGTGCACTTTCCAATCCAAGGATCGCGCACCGATGTCGACAGAACCGCGCTCCTTCGTGTTATTACGCGAACGCGCGTTTGTAAATCGCCTTTTACAACGAGAATCGTCGCGAGAACTCGCGAGACGCGAAATTTCATCGTTGACGGGTGTAATCGCGCGAATACTATTGCGTATCACCCGGTATACTACGAAATCCAGCTACGTCATCCCGAGAAGCCGCGAGAATGCGAAATTGCGTTGATAACGCGTAATTATTCCGTCGTTACACGAGCAGGAATTTACGAATCACTCTGTATACGCTGAAATCTTACAATCACGCGAGGAAGATCGTAAAGAAGTAGTAAACAACGAAATTTTATCGTTGGTATGTAATTATGATATGATTACGTTGAAAAGAATTTATGAATCACCCGATGTACCGTCAAATCCAAGGACCACGCGACGATAATTGTCGCGAGAAATCGCGGAGAACGTAACTGAATCGACAGTGTGGAATTACACGATCGTTACACAGGCTGGAATTTTAAAATCACCTGGAATACTTGCAATTCCAAGCACCACTTGACGGAAATCATAGCGAGAACTCGCGAGAAACGTAATTGAATCGATAGAGTACAATCACGCGGACAGAACGTTAAGAATCATCCGGTATACACTTAAGTCCAACGACCACGTGACAATTATCGCGAAAAATCGCGAGAAATGTTAAGTCGTGAGAAATGCAATCGAATCGATAGATTACAAACACACGATTCATTAGACGGCTAGAAGTTTACGAATCACCTGGTATACCCTCGAATTCAAGACCCACGCGACGACAATTCTCGCAAGAAATCGCGAGAAACGCTATCGAATCGATAGACTACAATTACATGGACAGAAATTTACGAATCACCCGGTATATCCTCGAATCCAAACTCCACGCGACAGTTATCGCGAGAAATTCGGAAAAATCGTGAGAAATCGTGAGAAACGCAATCGAATCGATATATTTCAATAAGAAGAACATTAGACGGACAGAAGTGTATGAATCACCCCATATACCTTCAAATCCAAGTCCCACGCGACGGAAATTTTTCGAAAAATCGCGAAAAATTGCGAGAAACGCAATGGAATCGATAGGCTACCATCACATGGACCGAAATTTACGAATCACCCAGTATTCCATCAAATCCGATCACCACGCGACAATTATCGCAAAAAGCGCGGGAAATCGTGAGAAGTCGCGAGAAATTGTGAGAAATCGCGAGAAACGCAATTGAATCTATAGACTACTACAATCACATGGACCGAAATTTACGAATCACCCGGTATACTCTCAAATCCGTCCACCACGTGACAATTATCGCGAAAAAGCGCGAGAAATCGCGACAAACCGCAGAAAACGCAATCGAATCTATAGACTACAATCACACGGACCGAAATTTACGAATCATCCGGTATATCCTCAAATCCGTCCACCACGTGACAATTATCGCGAAAAAGCACGACAAATCGCGACAAATCGCAAAAAACGCAATCGAATCTACAGACTACAATCACATGGACCGAAATTTATGAATCATACGGTACACCCTCGAATCCGACCACCACGCGACAATTATTGCACGAAATTGTGCGAAACGCAATCGAATCGATAGATTACAATCACACGATCATTAGACGGATAGAAGTTTACGAACCACCCGGTATACCTACAAATCCAAGTCCCACGCGTCGGAAATTTTTCTGAAAAATCGCGAAAAATTGCGAGAAACGCAATCGAATCGATAGGCTACAATCACACGGACCGATATTTACGAATCACTCGGTATACCCTCGAATCCGATCACCACGCGACAATTATCGCAAAAAAGCGCGGGAAATCGTGAGAAGTCGCGAGAAATTGTGAGAAATCGCGAGAAATGCAATTGAATCTATAGACTACAATCACAGGGACCAAAATTTATGAAGCACCCGGTATACCTTCAAATCCGATCACCACACGACAATTATCGCAAAAAAGCGCGAAAAATCGTGAGAAATCGCAAGAAACGCAATCGAATCTATAGACTACAATCACACGGACCGATATTTACGAATCATCCGGTATATCCTCAAATCCGTCCACCACGTGACAATAAACGCTAAAAAGCGTGAGAAATCGCGACAAATCGCAAGAAACGCAATCGAATCTATAAACTACAATCACACGGACCGAAATTTATGAATCATCCGGTACACCCTCGAATCCGACCACCACGCGACAATTATTGCACGAAATTGTGCGAAACGCAATCGAATCGATAGATTACAATCACACGATCATTAGACGGATAGAAGTTTACGAACCACCCGGTATACCTTCAAATCCGATCACCACACGACAATTATGGGGAAAAAGCGCGAGAAATCGTGAGAAATCGCAAGAAACGCATTCGAATCTATAGACTACAATCACACGGACCGAAATTTACGAATCACCCAGTATACTCTCAAATCCGTCCACCACGTGACAATAATCGCGAAAAAGCGCGAGAAATCGCGACAAATCGCAAGAAACGCAATCGAATCTATAGACTACAATCACACGGACCGAAATTTACGAATCACCTGGTATACCCTCGAATCTAACCACCACGCGAACGAAATCATAGGGAAAACTCGCGAGCAACGCGATCGAATCGCTAGAGCAGAATTACAGGAGTATCGCATAAACTCCGATTGGCGTCTCACCCGGTAGATGGTACTAAGACGCGAAGAGGACGCGTGGCGACGTCGAGATGCGGGCTAGGAACGAAATGGCGTCGATAGCGTTTCCCTTGCTGATCCGGATTGTTACTCGGAGCATTACGCTCCGCGGCGGCATACTGCCGCGCGAATGCTCTAGATTCTTCCCTCCGGACGTGTGGGTGGCCGCGTACGTACTTTCATACCAGGCCAGGTACCTACGGGCAACCTGTTGCCTGCGCAATTTTTACCAAGGGTTCCGCCTCGTCTAGCGAAACTGACACCAGCCGTAAATCACCCCGCCCGCCACGGACATGCATCTTCCGATCCGCCGTTGGTCCATTTACCATGCAGACTTACGGAAAAATCCTGCTCGCCCTTTTCCTACCGAGCTTGTAAAATATCCACCAAGTGTCCCTCCTCGTTGTCGCGATTAATCCGCGTGCATCGAGTTCGATCGGAAAGATTGCGAGTCGTAGAAATTGTAGAGTTAGGAGTGATAAGGTCGATATAAGTCTCGAGTCAGTTTCGCTTTCTGGAATGAGATTTCGGAGACTACAGAATTTTATAGGAAATTCGGGGAGGAAAATCTTTTGCATTAAGATAGGTCTGATTGAAATTTAACGTGTTCCGATGTAGATCCTAGATTACAACGAATTTTTCTTTCCTCGTCTTCACTGTTTAAATCAAATCAAAATCAGCGAGTCTTGGAAATTCTGCCTCTCGAGTTAGACGTAATAAAGTCGATGTAAACGGTAAACTCGAGTCAGTTTCTCATTCAGAGCTGAGATTTCGGGAACATGCCGTAGAATTCCATAGGAAATTCGTGAACCACAGAATTCCATGAGAAATTGGAGAGAAAAATTTCTAACATTAAACTAGGTTCGACTGAAATTTACCATGTTCCGATATAGATTCTAGATTACAACGAATTTTTCTTTCCTCGTTTTCACTGTTTAGATCAAATCAAAATCGGTGGGTCTTAGAAATTCTACCGCTCGAGTTAGGAGTAACAAGGTCGATGTAAACCTCGAGTCAGTTTCGCTTTCAGGGCTGAGATTTCGGAGACCACAGAATTTTATAGGAAATTCGGGGAGAAAAATAGTTAGTATTAAGATAGGTTTGATTGAAATTTACCATGTTCCGATATAGATCCTAGATTACAACGAATTTTTCTTTCCTCGTTTTCACTGTTTAAATCAAATCAAAATCGGTGGGTCTTAGAAATTCTACCGCTCGAGTTAGGAGTAACAAGGTTGATGTAAACCTCGAGTCGGTTTCGCTTTCAGGGATGAGTTTTCAGGGACCACAGAATTTTATAGGAAATTCGGGGAGGAAAATCTTTTGTATTAAGATAGGTCTGATTGAAATTTAACGTGTTCCGATATAGAACCTAGATTACAACGAACTATCCTTCCTCGTCTTCATTGTTTAAATAAAATCAAAATGGGCGAGTCTTAAAAATTCTACCTTTCGAGTTAGGCGTAATAAGGTAGATGTAAACGATAAACTCGAGTCAGTTTCACTATCAGAGTTAAGATTTCGGGGATACAACATAGAATTCCATGGAAAATTCGGGGAGAAAAATCTTTAGTATTAAACTAGGTTCGACTGAAATTCACCATATTCCGACGTAGATCTTAGACAGCACTGAATTTATCTTTCCTCGTCTTCACTGTTTAAATTAAATCAAAATCGGCGAGTCATAGAAATTCTGCCTCTCGAGTTAGACATAATAAAGTCGATGTAAACGATAAACTCGAGTTAGTTTCTCTTTCAAAGATGAGATTTCGGGGACCACAGAATTCCATAGAAAATTCAAGGAGAAAAATCTCTAGCATTAAGCTAGGTTCTGACATTTTTGAAATTCACCGTGTTCCGATATAGATCCTAAAAGGCAACGAATTTATCTTTCATCGTCTTCACTGTTTAAATCAAATCAAAATTGGCGAATCCTAGCAATTCTCAAATTAAGCGCTATAAGGTCGATGTAAACCTCAGGTCAGTTTCACTTTTAGGGCTGAGATTTCGGGGACCACAGAATTCCATAGAAAATTCAAGGAGAAAAATTTCTAGCATTAAGTTAAGTTTGACTGAAATTTACCGTGTTCCGATATAGATCCTAAAAAACAACGAATCTATCCTTCCTCGTCTTCGCTGTTTAAATCAAATCAAAATCGGCGAGTGTTTGAAATTCTGCCTTTCGAGTTAAACGTAATGATAATAATAAAGACGAAAATTCTCTAGCATTAAGTTCTGAAATTTATGAAATTTATCGTGTTCCGATATAAGTAGATCCTAGAGAGCAACGAATTCATCCTTCCTCGTCTTCACTGTTTAAATCGAACCAAAATCGGAAGAAAAGTAACGTCCCATATTAAACATAAAAACCGTGAGAATGTGTCTCTAGTGCAAAAAGACTCTTTGATGCATATTATTAGGAAACAGTCGATTATCTAGGAAAATTCGCGTAAAGGAGATAACGGTATGATCGAGAGCGGGGCGACGTCGAGCGGCTTGGCGTCGCGAGGCCGGTGAAATTCATCCGGATGCCGGTGATAACTCGCTTAGACCAAATAATGGTATTTGGCCCTCTCCGTGGCAGGATCCGTGGAAGCTCCTTTAATTCACGGTAACGCGAGCAGCGAGGGGTTTCTTAGCCGTAAGCGAGATTTAAAGGGCTGAATAAGTACGAACGAATTAACACGGAGCCTTTTAATTATGGGCCCGGTCGCTCGCCACTCGCTGAATCTAATTTTCCAGCGAGACAGAGCCCGATACGAATTCCCACGGTTCGTCCTTCCAGTTCCTCATCCTCTCCGAGGAATGCAGACACCGACGCCGTTGCGATCATCGCGTTAACCGGTTGCTTCCTCGCTCATCTTTCGCCAGATTTTGCCCCGGCTCTGATTCCCTGCATTTTGCCTGGTTATTTAATAGCCTCTCTGCCAACGAATTATTTTTAGAAAGTNCTTCACTGTTTAAATCAAATCAAAATCAGCGAGTCTTGGAAATTCTGCCTCTCGAGTTAGACGTAATAAAGTCGATGTAAACGGTAAACTCGAGTCAGTTTCTCATTCAGAGCTGAGATTTCGGGAACATGCCGTAGAATTCCATAGGAAATTCGTGAACCACAGAATTCCATGAGAAATTGGAGAGAAAAATTTCTAACATTAAACTAGGTTCGACTGAAATTTACCATGTTCCGATATAGATTCTAGATTACAACGAATTTTTCTTTCCTCGTTTTCACTGTTTAGATCAAATCAAAATCGGTGGGTCTTAGAAATTCTACCGCTCGAGTTAGGAGTAACAAGGTCGATGTAAACCTCGAGTCAGTTTCGCTTTCAGGGCTGAGATTTCGGAGACCACAGAATTTTATAGGAAATTCGGGGAGAAAAATAGTTAGTATTAAGATAGGTTTGATTGAAATTTACCATGTTCCGATATAGATCCTAGATTACAACGAATTTTTCTTTCCTCGTTTTCACTGTTTAAATCAAATCAAAATCGGTGGGTCTTAGAAATTCTACCGCTCGAGTTAGGAGTAACAAGGTTGATGTAAACCTCGAGTCGGTTTCGCTTTCAGGGATGAGTTTTCAGGGACCACAGAATTTTATAGGAAATTCGGGGAGGAAAATCTTTTGTATTAAGATAGGTCTGATTGAAATTTAACGTGTTCCGATATAGAACCTAGATTACAACGAACTATCCTTCCTCGTCTTCATTGTTTAAATAAAATCAAAATGGGCGAGTCTTAAAAATTCTACCTTTCGAGTTAGGCGTAATAAGGTAGATGTAAACGATAAACTCGAGTCAGTTTCACTATCAGAGTTAAGATTTCGGGGATACAACATAGAATTCCATGGAAAATTCGGGGAGAAAAATCTTTAGTATTAAACTAGGTTCGACTGAAATTCACCATATTCCGACGTAGATCTTAGACAGCACTGAATTTATCTTTCCTCGTCTTCACTGTTTAAATTAAATCAAAATCGGCGAGTCATAGAAATTCTGCCTCTCGAGTTAGACATAATAAAGTCGATGTAAACGATAAACTCGAGTTAGTTTCTCTTTCAAAGATGAGATTTCGGGGACCACAGAATTCCATAGAAAATTCAAGGAGAAAAATCTCTAGCATTAAGCTAGGTTCTGACATTTTTGAAATTCACCGTGTTCCGATATAGATCCTAAAAGGCAACGAATTTATCTTTCATCGTCTTCACTGTTTAAATCAAATCAAAATTGGCGAATCCTAGCAATTCTCAAATTAAGCGCTATAAGGTCGATGTAAACCTCAGGTCAGTTTCACTTTTAGGGCTGAGATTTCGGGGACCACAGAATTCCATAGAAAATTCAAGGAGAAAAATTTCTAGCATTAAGTTAAGTTTGACTGAAATTTACCGTGTTCCGATATAGATCCTAAAAAACAACGAATCTATCCTTCCTCGTCTTCGCTGTTTAAATCAAATCAAAATCGGCGAGTGTTTGAAATTCTGCCTTTCGAGTTAAACGTAATGATAATAATAAAGACGAAAATTCTCTAGCATTAAGTTCTGAAATTTATGAAATTTATCGTGTTCCGATATAAGTAGATCCTAGAGAGCAACGAATTCATCCTTCCTCGTCTTCACTGTTTAAATCGAACCAAAATCGGAAGAAAAGTAACGTCCCATATTAAACATAAAAACCGTGAGAATGTGTCTCTAGTGCAAAAAGACTCTTTGATGCATATTATTAGGAAACAGTCGATTATCTAGGAAAATTCGCGTAAAGGAGATAACGGTATGATCGAGAGCGGGGCGACGTCGAGCGGCTTGGCGTCGCGAGGCCGGTGAAATTCATCCGGATGCCGGTGATAACTCGCTTAGACCAAATAATGGTATTTGGCCCTCTCCGTGGCAGGATCCGTGGAAGCTCCTTTAATTCACGGTAACGCGAGCAGCGAGGGGTTTCTTAGCCGTAAGCGAGATTTAAAGGGCTGAATAAGTACGAACGAATTAACACGGAGCCTTTTAATTATGGGCCCGGTCGCTCGCCACTCGCTGAATCTAATTTTCCAGCGAGACAGAGCCCGATACGAATTCCCACGGTTCGTCCTTCCAGTTCCTCATCCTCTCCGAGGAATGCAGACACCGACGCCGTTGCGATCATCGCGTTAACCGGTTGCTTCCTCGCTCATCTTTCGCCAGATTTTGCCCCGGCTCTGATTCCCTGCATTTTGCCTGGTTATTTAATAGCCTCTCTGCCAACGAATTATTTTTAGAAAGTGAATCGACAATATCGCGGTTCTTTTATCGTTAGTTTAGAAAATAATTCAAGTGCTTTCGTTATTAATTTATCGTAATAGAGGAACATGTTACTCGATAACGTAACGCGATTAAATTTGCGAGAAAAATCCAAGTCTTTGTTTTATTAATCTATCCTAGAAGATTGCATTAGTCGATAACGTAACATAATTAAATTTACACAATCAATATTCGAATTTTTTCTCGTTAATCTGTTATAAGAGATTAAGATGTTGGATAATGTAACTTGATTGAATTTAGAAAAAGATTCAGATACTTCAGTTATTAATTTATCTTCGTAGTATATTACGATGTTCGATAAAGTAAAGAGATTGATTCACAAAGAATAATCTAATCTATTATAGGAGATTACGAGTTAAATTTAGAAGAGAAATTCGAATTTTTTGTATCAATTACAGTGAGGGATTATGACGTTGGATAACGCACGGTGATGGAGTTTGCAAAAATAATTCAAAGTCGCACAGTTTTGCATAAATTCGGAGGATACAGTGGCACCGTGTTAACACGGGATGAAGGGAATTTTACATAAAATCGAAACTGTGTTAACACAAGCGATGATCGTCGAAGGGTTAACACTCTGCGATTGAAAAGATTTTTGGAAAAAGAGATTACCATGTTTTAACCTGGTTACCATAAACGAGTAAAGAACACTGATATTAAATTAATCCTTCGTAGTGTAATAACGAATTTTTCAAAGGACGTTTGTTCAGTAACCAAGACTTTTAACGTATTTCGTGGAAGACCTCGCGGCGGGAACGATTGTGAACGCGAGATCGGCGCGATTCAGTGGAGCATTCTCAAATTACGCGGACGTTTATGAAAGAAATCACGGGTACGAACGAATGCCGAGAGGAGCGTGGAATAATAATAGGAAATGGGTCGAGAGGGTAGAAAACAGAGGAAGCGTCACTCAAATAAACCTTGGTGGCAAACGAGGAATCGATATAACAGGCGTCCAACGTTCCTCGTCATCTTACGAGGATTGACAGATGTCTTCCTGTCCTCGGTGTTCCAGGACTAAGTGACTCGCCGCGTTGCAAACCCTCGACCCGTGTCATTTATTTACGGACCATCGGCGGATAATGGGCCGAGGCTGGTGTCCTTGCACGGTCCAGGCCCGATCCCAATCGGTCCACCGTTCTACGGACCGTATTTTCGTACTTGACATTACGGTTACCTGGCTCTACTACGTCACTCCGATCTACGATTCTCGTATCAATCTATTCTTAATATAGTTTCCTTTTCGGGCTGTCGAAAACCGGGGCTGCAACCTCGGTTGAACTCGGACTACCCGAATCCCGTTTATAACCACCGGCGCAAATTCTAATTTTACCTCTGCTCTCCCTGAATAAATCTTCCCGATACTCCGACTACGAGAATTTTCCGGAATTTTCTCAAATCTACCGCTATCCTCTTTGTTTCCCTTGGAACCTGGAAGAAATATAAACTAAAGTTAATAACGAAAACACGAAGCCTGAGAGATGCGTAAGGTAAGGTTCCATAATTGGAAAATTCGGAGGTCCAGAGATCTCTTCGAGCGAGTAGTCGAGCAGCTGTTGTTTCAGATCATCGTCGCGAGTTTTATAGTCATCGACGAATTGCTAGAAGCAAGATGATGAGAGGTACACGGAGCCTAGGACGAGTTATCGACAAGTGGATCACCGAAAGCTCAGAGATCTAGAGATCCAGAAATCCAAAGATTCAGAGATCCAGAGATCCAGAGATTTAGAGATCCAGAAATCCAGAAATCCAGAGATCCAAAGATCCAGAAATCCAGAGATCCAGAAATCCAGAGATCCAGAAATCCAGAGATCCAGAAATCCAGAGATTCAGAAATACAGAGATCCAGAGATCTCTCTGAGTAAATAGCTCGACAGCTGATCTTCCAGATCATTATCCCAACTTTTATACTCATCGATGACCTATTAGAGGCCTGAAGACGAAGGAAACTCGGAGCCTAGGACGAGTCATCGAGAAGCAAATCACCGAAAACTTAGGGATCCAGAGATCTCTCCGAGCAAATAGTCTAATAGCTGATCTTCCAATTCATCGTCACGAGTTTTATAGTCATCGACGATCTATAAGAGATAAAAAGATGAGAGAAACATGGAGCCTAGGACGAGTCATCGACAAGTGGATCACCGAAAATTCAAAGATCCAGAGATCCAGAGATCTCTTCGAGCAAATAACTGGACACCTGATCTTCCAGTTCATCGTCACGAGTTTTATAGTCATCGACGACCTGTAAGAAATAGAAAGATGAGAGAAACACGGAGACTAGGACGAATCATCGAGAAGCGAATCATCGAAAAATTAGGGATCCAGAGATCCAAAAATCTCTTCGAGCAAATAACCCAATAACTGATCTTCCAATTCCTCGTCGCGAGTTTTATAGTCATCGACGACCTACGAGAGACAGAAATACGAGAAAGACACGGTTCCAAGGACGAGTCATCGACAGGTGGATCACCGAAAACTCAAAGATCCAGAGATCCAAAAAGCTCTTTGAGCAAATAACTCGACACCTGATCTTTCAGCTAACTATCGCGAGTTTTATAGTCATCGACGACCTGCTAGAGGCAGGAAGACAAGAGGGGCCCGGAGCCTAGTACGAGTCATCGACGAATGGATCACCGAAAACTCAGACATCCAGAGATCCAAAAATCTCTTCGAGCAAATAACTCGACACCTGATCTTTCAGCTAGCTATCGTGAGTTTTATAGTCATCGATGACCTGTGAGAGATAAAAATACAAGAGAAATACGGAGTCTAAGACGAGTCATCGACAGGTGGATCACCGAAAAGTCAAAGATTCAGAGATTCAGAGATCTTTTTGAGCAAATAACTCGTCATTTGATCTTCCAACGCATCGTCGCGAGTTTTATAGTCATCGATAACCTGCGAGAGATAGAAATACGAGAGATGCACAGATCCCAGGACGAGTCATCAACAACTGGATCACCGATGGTTCCTCCTCAGTCAGTAACCTGTGCGGTTACTTGCGTAAAATCTGAGAGCGTCGCGTTTTACTGCGCGGCGTCGCCTTCATGCAGGCTACCCTTTATGCCCGGCTGCCGGGGCACGGAAGGATGTAAGAAGGACGCTATTTCACGAGTATTACGAGTGCAGCCTCCTGGCAGGTTGCTGGCAGCATCCTGCGCGAATATCAAGTACAGTTCTTCATTTGAACCGGCGTTTCGGTCGCCTCTGCATGGTCTCTCCGCTGTTAACCTCGAGGAATGGCCGACTTCGTCGCGTTTACGATCTCGCCTAGCGAGTTCCAAGATGTCGGTCAGTTTTTCGGCCAACTTCGCACCAAGCAGACCGCACCAGACCCTCTATTTACGGAACGGCATTATCCTCTCCTTCCGCCTCCATTCCGCCTCCATTCCGCTCCGCGCCTTCGCCGGCAGTCGTTCAACCACGTCCGATGCTCGGCCAGGCTAAACGCTTCAACCTCTTTCCCGCTTTTCGATTACCGCGCTGTCACATGCTCGATTAATCGCATCATCGTATCTCGGCCTAACCTTCTGCTCCGCTCGCTAGCTCGGCTAACCGACTGACACCGTCATCTTTCTCTAATCGCCCACGCGCCTCGCGGCCCTCTTCGATCCGCTCTAATCGTTCAGCGAGATTAGGCCGGTTGAGGCGGATTTCCTATCCTCGCCCAGAATGTATTTCCAGCTAATTCCACGCGGACGAAGACTGAACGAACAGTCGGAGACCTCGTTGGTCGTCGCGACGCCTCGCGTTTGTCTCCTGGTTGCGGGACGAGATGATGAAAAGGAAGAGTACTCGAGCACCGTGGTCGAAGAATCGCGTTTTGACGCGACGTCATCTCGGTTGATAGCGAATAAAAATGAAAAAAGAGAGTGGAAGAGAGAGGGAGAGAAAGAGAGAAGAGTACCAAGTCTCGGTGGGAAATGTACGACCTTCTCCGATCCGCTCCGATCCGCTTCGATCCGCTCCAATCATCCACTGACATTAGGTCAGTCGAAGCGGACTCTTCCTATCCTCTCCCAGGATGTGTTTTCAACTAATTTCACGCGGACGCGGACCGAACGAATGTCGGAGACCTCGTTGGTCGTCGCGACGTCTCGTGCTTGTCTCCTCATCGCGGGACGAGATGATGACAAGGAAGAGTAGGCGATTATCGTAGTCGAAGACTCGCGTTTCGACACGACCTCATCCTATTTTTGCGTTGACAGCGCGGAGAAAGAAAGGAAGAGAGACGAAGAGAGAGGGAGAAAGAGAGAGAAGAGTACCAGATCTCCGTTGAAAATTTACAACCTTCTTCGATCCGCTCCGATCCGCTTCGATCCGCTCCAACCATCCACTAAGATTAGGCCGGACGAGACGGACTTCCTATCCTCATCCAGAATGTGTTTCTAGCTAATTCCATGCGGACGCGGACGGAACGAACGTCGAAGATCTCGTTGGTCGTCGCGACGCCTCGCGTTTGTCTCCTCCTCGCGGGACGACATGATAAAAAGAAAGAGTACTCGAACACCGTGGCCGAAGACTCGCGTTTCTACGCGACGTCAACTCGCGTTGACAGCGTATAGGAAGAAAAAAAGAAAGAGAAAGAGAGGGAGTGAGGAGTACCAAGTCTCGGTGGGAAATTTACGAGGTCGGGATTGGAAAGACGCGATGGTATCGGCGCGAGGGAAATTCCTGCGACGCGTGTGGACGCGAGGAGCGATGGAGAACGGGGCGCCGACGACGCCAGCGACGCCAGCGACGCGAGGGATCTCCTAAATTTTTCACGAGCCTCTAATGCAGCCGCGGCCAGATGTTTGCAGGCGTGGGGCGGCGCGGCGCGGAGCGGGGCGGAGCGGGGCTGGGCGTTCATCAAGGCGGCGTGCGTAGTCATCGTTGGCCGCGGGAACTCGAAGATTAATATCAAGCCGGAATGACTGCAATCGCCAAGTCGCATCAGCGGTACGCCGCCGAGGAATAATCGCCTGAAATTGTCACGTAGTCCGGGAAAAAGAAGCACAGATAACGAGGGAAATGGTTATTAATTGTCATCGTGCATCAAGCCGGTGCGCGATTCCAGGGAGTCGTTTGCGCTCCTCGGTTTGGCTCGCTTCGTACGTGCAGCGGGGCCGGTGGTTGTGTGCTTTCGTGAAAAATTATTATAGCGCCGCCTGCAGTTCGCCGAACCGACCGTCAGCCGCTGCTATTTGTAAGGGCGACGTTTATTGCGATGATACCTGGAAGTCCGCGGAATCGACCTTCGGCAACCCCTGCAGGATCGAGCCGCCGCGAGCCCGTGTCTCCAAAAGAGAGAGAGAGAGACGCCAGAACCGCGAGAATTAATCGTCCCGGTGATTACCGGCGATCTAACTTGCCAACGAGTCCATCTCCAAACGATCCTCGATCGATCGCTTTTGCTTCTCACCCTTTTGTTTCCAGAGATGTTCCAAATAACACGCGCGATGAATAAAAATTTGTCGAGAATTATTTTTTAAATAATTTAAATTTTTGTATTACCGATTTAAAATCGGAAGAAATAATTTTCCTGCCTCTAGACGATTCCGGAGAAAGTCGAATCTGACTCTTTTGTTCCAAATAACACGCGATTGACTCTTTGACACGATCGAGGAATAATAATTTCTTGTGAATTATCTCCCTTCTTATTAGGGGTCTTTTAGTATCGTAACCGACATTGACGATTTTCCAAAAATTCCCAAACTTTTGTATTACCGATTTACAATCGGAAGAAATAGTTTTCCTCCCTCTAGACGCGTCCTGATAAAGTCAAATCTGGCCCTTTTATTCCAAATAACACGCGTTTGACTCTTTAACACGGTCGACGAATAACAATTTCTTTTTAATTATCTCTCTTCTTAATCGTGAGTCTTTTGATATCCTAATTGACACTGACGATTTTCCAAAAATTCCCAAATTTTTCCATTACCCATTTAAAATTTGAAGAATAATTTTCCGGTCTCTAGACGCGTCCAAATAAAGTCGATTTTGACCCTTTTGTTCCAAATAACACACGTTCGGCTCTTTGACACGGTCGACGAATAACAATTCTTTGAAAATTATCTCCCTTCTTAATCGGGAGTCTTTTAGTATCGTAACCGACACTGATTTTTATCCAAAAATTCCCAAATTTTTCGATTTCCCATTTAAAATCGAAAGAAATAATTTTCCTACCTCTGGACGCATCCGGCTATAGTCGAATCTGAGCCTTTTGTTCCAAACAACACGCGTTTGGCTCTTTGACACGGTCGACGAATAACAATTTTTGGGAATTATCTCTCTTCTTAATCACGGGTCTTTTAGTATCGTAATCGACACTGACGATTTTCCAAAAATTCCCAAATTTTTCCATTACCGATTTAAAAACGGAAGAATTAATTTTCCTATCTCTAGACACGTCTTAATACGATAAAGCAGTGCTGACGGAAAGAAAGGTCGCGCAGCGTGGATTTAGGAGGATCGAGACGATCGCGAGCGCGCGATCCACGCCGAAAACATTCCTCGGCGGGATCCGGTCGGAATGCGGCGCATTAGGCGCGATCGATCAAGCCGGCAACCGGTTGCAGCGTTTGGTTACGTTATGGCTGCGTATTCCACTTAATTAGTCGAGGCCGCGAGATGAATTGCCGCGATTAAAAGCTGCCAGTCGGGTTTGTCGTTGCGGGCCTCCCGCGTGCCCTGCGAACGAAGAGAAACGAGGAGAAGAGAGGAGCACACAGGCTGTTGGCTCGTCGCGGGAGAGATGCCGGAGAGAGACCGGCCAGCGTCTAACTTTAGACGCCGAGCGTTCTTCCAGCACGCGCGCCGCCAAAGTCCTGCGTCGTCGCGGCGAATTCTTCCGCGAAGAAAAATCCACCCCGGTTTTCCTCTTCGTTCCCTGACTTTTCCGCCTCGAGATTTCGCCTGCTCTCTTTCTCTCTCTCTCTCTCTCTCTCTCTCTCTCTCTGCGTCGTCTCCTCGGGCCCGAGGGGAAAGAACGGTGGCAACGTCCGTCCAGGGGTTTAATTAGCCCATTCGTAATTCCCGGACTGGAGATGTGGTCACGGGGTGTTTACGTTCCGGTAGGTACCACTTTTGTCCCGGTGTTTCGAAGATAAAACAGGCCGCGATGGCAAAAGGTAGCCCTCGGGGCTGGCAGTTTTAAATACGCGCCCGGCGACGGATTTTATCGTTCCGTTAACCTTCCGGCTGGAAAGAGGACGCGTAGAGCCGAGTGCGTGGCTAAAATTCTCTGGCTGACGACCTCTCGCGACCACTTCTCCGGGATAAAGGGATCTTTCTCTCCGATCCGATCCGCGGATCGATCGGTCGACCAGTGACAGGTTTCTTCGTGGTGGAAACGGCGCGGTCGGTGAACGGGGAATGCCTGGAGAATATTTATAGAACGAAGTGGGACAAGGGTCGAGGAGGCGCGGAACCTCGAATTACCCGAAGACGAAGAATTCGGCGAACGGAATGTCCCGAAGCAACGACGAGAAAAAGGCTCGGAAACGGGGAGGAATCGCATCGAGTTCATGACCCGGCGCGTCTACAGCCACTGATTCACTCGCGGCCTGTGTTTCCTTTTGTCAGAGCCGTGCCACGCGTTTCGAGAGGCCAGACGATGATTTCACACGCTGCATCCCCCCCACCCTCTATTTCTGTTTTCGTCTGTCTCTGTTTGTCGGCTGTCAGTCGGCGACGGGAGGAATATTGTCGGCGAAATTCGCGACGGAGGCGCAGCCAGCCAGCCAGCCGGCGTCTTCTGCGTCTCCATTCGACGGGGACACGTGTAATTACGGGCTTCCAATTGTTGTTTCCTGTCCTAGATAAATTTCCTGCGACTGACGCGCCGGTTAATAAGTTCGAATCCGGCCCGTCAAAGCGACGGGAATAATCCTTTGTTGCCGTTCAGACCTGGCCTCTCCTCGCCGACGAATCCCTCGGCAGACGTTCCCAATGTTCCGTCAGGCGTCGTCTCCTCTCGATCCGACGCTCCCAAGTTTTCCCGCGTCTCGTCCCCAACTTCGGATAAATCGAATTCCGAATTTTCTCGAATTCGAACCGGCTTCTAACGTTTACGAATCTCGTGGATATCTGGCGATCGAGAGAAATAATCGCTAAACGTCTAGGATCAGAGATGGTGAAAGAAGGAAGAAAGGGAGAAAAGCGGAAAGAGGATTCCTCGGGGAATAAACAAGCGCGTCAACGTATTTCCCCGCGCTGAGCTAATGACCTGTTCGCGAGTTTGGCCGGACGGGGGTGGAAATTCAAGATTCTCGCGTGGCAGGAAACGAATCGTCGATGGGACGGTCCGATCGCTAATTCCTTCCGAGTCGAGAACTCCTCGCAGCCTCTTACCTTCTCCGATCCATTGAACTCCTCTCCACCAGTCGTCTTTTCACTTCTCTTCTTTTTCCTCTCGCCTTTCTTCCTTCGCCTCTCCTCTCTCCTCCTCTCCGTCTCCATCCTCCGGCCACCCCCACACCACCATCGCCGACGCCGCCACCCCCGGCTCGGTCGTGCCGCGTTGGTATTCAAAGACCTCATAACAGACTCCTCGCTCATTCTGTCTTTCCCTCCCGTCCAACCCATCCACCTCCTCCTCGTCTCCGCCTCTTTTTCCACCTTTTTCTTATCCGACCTGGCCAAGCATCCTTCTTCTTCTTCTTCCACCACCTACCTCCTCCTCCCCGTGACTCGGTCTCCTATTGACAAAGGTATGCGGCCCTCCCCTTTTCCACGGAAGAGAAACGAGACCAAGGAGGCAAGGAGGTGTAAAGGAGGAGACAGAGGGACGGTAGCGGGGGTGGAACTGGAGAGGAGGAGGATAACGAGAGGAGCAGGAAGGCAGGAGGACGACAAAGAGGCCGACACAATGACTGGCCTTTTCTCGGCGAGGTTTGAATATATCGGCAGCCCGTGGAGGGGCATGAATTGGTAATAGAGGAAGTCGAGGTCTCGCCTAACCCCCGCGCACCCTCTCTCTCTCTCTTTCTCTCCACCGACGCGTTCCCTCTCGCGCTCCGACGCTCTTCCTCTCGCTTATTTTCTAAGAGGTCGACCTGACTCCTATCTCTAGACAATTTGTGCCCTTTCTTCCCCGCTCATCGTCGTTCCACTTCTCTCCCCGTGGTTCCACTGCATCTCCCAACACCATTTTCTCACGATCCGCCGGAGAGAGGCCGCCGTTGAATCGTGCCTGACCGTGTCTCTCGTTTAATCGATGCGCCGGAATAACCGATGTTTCACGGAATTTATGATAATAAAAGTCTCTCCCCTCTGGTTCACCGTCGCGGCGCCTCGGCAACCCTCGCGGGCGGCACGACGCTCGCGAGATGCAATCGCCGGCACGTCGGCACGACGGTTTCGGCCGAACCGCGCGTCGCCGCGGCGAGAGGGTCGCGAGAGGGTTGCAAAAGAGGGTGGACGGTTGAGAACCGCTGAGGCTGTTTGGAATGCCGCGTACCCCGCGTTCCGAGACCAGACGACTTCGCGGGAGAAGCTACTCATTATCATAACACCGATCGCGCATTCGATCTGCCACTTTTATCTAAGAATTTTAACGCCATGGAAATCAGCTCGCGCCACCCTTTCCTACTCGCGCCAGACGAAACAGCCAGAAAACCATTTCACTCGACTGCGTAGTCTAATTTCGGTATCGTCGTTTTATGCTTTGATAACTGACACTTCGAGGCTTATTTGCAAAAAAATTCTCGAGGACAACCGTTTTAATTTCAGTACTTTCGAATTAGAATTGATCTTACTCACCTGCGTCGTCTATTTTAAGACCCTGTCATTGACAAAATAAAGTCTTACCAATAAACTTTGGTATCGTCGTTCTATGCTTTGATAATTGACACTTCGAGGCTTATTTGCAACAAATTTTCTTGGGACAACAGCTCTTAATTTCAATACTTTCGAGTTAAAATTGATTTCACTCGCCTGCGTCGTCTATTTAAACACTCCATCATTAACGATAAAGTTTTACTGACAAATCTCGGTATCGTTGTTCTATGCTTTGACAACAAACACTTCGAGGCTTATTTGCAAAAAAATTCTCGGGGACAACCGTCCTTAATTTCAATACTTTCGAATTAGAATTGATTTCACTCGCCTGCGTCGTCTATTTAAACACCCTGTCATTGACAAAATAAAGTCTTAACGAGAAATTTTGACATCATCGTTCTATGCATTGACAACAGACACTTCAAGCCTTATTTGCAACAAATTTTCCTGGGACAACCGTCCTTAATTTCAATACTTTCGAATTAGAATTGATTTCACTGGCCTGCATTGTCTATTTAAGCACCCTGTCATTGACAAAATAAATTCTTACCGAGAAATTTTGACATCGTCGTTCTATGCATTGGCAACAGACACTTCGAGCCTTATTTGCAACAAATTTTCCNACACTTCGAGGCTTATTTGCAAAAAAATTCTCGGGGACAACCGTCCTTAATTTCAATACTTTCGAATTAGAATTGATTTCACTCGCCTGCGTCGTCTATTTAAACACCCTGTCATTGACAAAATAAAGTCTTAACGAGAAATTTTGATATCATCGTTCTATGCTTTGATAACTGACACTTCGAGCCTTATTTGCAACAAATTTTCCTGAGACAACCGCCTGTAATTTCAGTACTTTCGAATTAGAATCTCATAAACCCCGGAAAGTGCCGTTCAACGAAAGTCAAAATTAATTCTACCATCGAGCCCTGTCATTCGTCGATTATACCGATCACTCCGTCAATCATCAAAGAATCGGCTAAAATCTCTCCCCGATACTCGGTTATTTTTATCATTTAACCACCGCGTTGAATTCGTCGAATTCGTCACGCGTTTACATCGGACCTGATCCACGGAGGGAAGATAAAGAACGGCGGAAAATACGAGCGTCGGAAGCTCGAGGAATCGGAGCGTTAAAGTAGACGGTTGAATCGAGAAGGGAAGGACTAGATCGGAAGATAATCGGGGAAAGGGGTGACCGCGCGAGCGATTAAGAGACACGTTCCCTCGGCGAAGGAAACGAACGTGGGGGAAAGAAAGAGAAAGGCTCCCCTCGGCGATCGGCGTGCCTGCAGATCGCGAGCTGGCTCGCGATCACCGCCAAGGATTCCGCAATTGAATTTCGATTATCAAAGCCCGGCTTTCAGAGCGTTGCCCTTCGCGTGAGTCAGCTTTTATCGCGTCAGCGTGCGGACGATCGAAATTCGACCCTCGGCCGGTAACGAAATTAATTAAAACGGACGGGTAGTTGCTAGAATTGATATATCTGCGCCCCGCTCTCCTCTCCTCTCTCTCCCGCCTTCTGCTGATAAAGCCTCGGACGTGGAATGGAAGATCGCCGGAGGAGAACCCTCTGGATAGCCCCGGCGGAACGTCAAAGAAATTTCATCGATGCTCGAGACACAAGTCGCTCGGCCGGAAGTGGCTCGCGTTTGGTTTCGATAAGTGGCTGTTGAGAGGGTAAACGCGGCTGGAGAGAGGATGGAGAGAGGATGGTACAAGGGGCAGCAGGTGGGCGGGAGCGAAGGGACGAGGATTTGTTCCTGATTGCCTTTTCGCAGGAAATCGACGTTGGATTAAAGCTTCCCGATTCGCAAGGCGATTCGACTCTCTTTCGCTGGGATTTCGATTGGCCAGAATTTCGTTGGACCGGCTCCC
>NIJG01000131.1:659046-681981 GCA_002201625.1 Euglossa dilemma | reverse complement strand
CTTTTGCGGTATCTGCGTCAACAATTAGATCGATATAAACACGACCGTAACACCGAGACAGCCGGAATCTGTGATTTTTATAATTGTTACCAACTGAACTTAATTAAGTAATTTTCCCCGAAATTTTACATGCTGTAATTTAAATATTTTGGTACAAATTTGTCGTCATAGTTCTGCAGCGAAAACTCGCCGGTTCTCGACGGTTGCTGGGACGAAAAATGTAAAGAATTATTCCTGCGGGGAGGATATCGAGAAGAGTAATTCAATCGGCATCCTGGTGGCGCGATTAAAATTCCCTGCCGTGGTCCTGGACTTCCGGTTGGGATGGAGGTGGATGCTGAGCCGCAGGTCGCATGAAATATCCCTTAGGCAACGTTTAATCGGCCGATTGGCCGTCGTACAAATCGCGTTAGCGCAGACAAGAAGGCTTCTGTATCGATTCCTTCGTTTTCGGAAAATCGACGACTCGCGATCTTGCTGGCAGAGCTCGTTCCATGACGATCATTCGATTTCCCTCTAACCGAACCGTGGTCTTTTTCAGCGTCCACCCTTCCGTTTCACGGTTTCATTTCCTCGAGACCGGTTCGTTCCGCCTCGTTTGGAATTTGCTTTGACATCGACGTGGCCTCTTATTAGCGGATAATTGCGTTTATCTCGCTGTTGCTCCGAGCTACAATGGCCTGACTGTTGAATTCGCTTTGTGTCTGTTATGCCCGACGCGACGGAGCTGAAAGATGAGAATTTCGGAGAAGCCCGGCTGCCAGGGCTGAGTGACAACGTTTTAATGGACTAAGTGGATTTGATTGTTCGGCCACCGGGGGCCGGATGGTCGATACGGGTCGGATTTTTCCCCATCGAATATCTCGTGCTCGTGGGATTTCTTTGTCTAGTCGGAATTTCGAGAAGGCTGTCAGTTTGCAAATACCCGATTAGGGCCTCGGCTGTTTCCGTGCTTGATGGCAGTCGGACGCGTGGTTATTTGACGGCGAATACGTGGAAAAAGGTAAAATTAGATTATATTAAGTCTCTAGATAATATTACTGAATGGTTGGAATATTCGAACGTTTAAGACGGTATTAATCGAAACTTAAATGGAACTAAATTTTGGTGAATCTTGTAAATTTAATAAAGACAATTTTTTGACAGTGAAAACGTGGAAAAAGTAAAATTAGGTTAGGCTAGAGGTTTCTGGTTAATATTAACTCAATGGTAGGAATATTCGATCGTCTAAGACGGTATTAATCGAAACTTAAATGGAACTAAATCTTCGCGAATGTAGTAAATTTAATAAAAACTATGTCTTAATTAAAACTACTCTAATATGGTACTAGTATCGACTAATTTGAAATTTTGACTGTAATAATCACGAAACTGTTGTAACCCTTTATGGTCCGATTTTCGAAATTATTTTCATTTTTTAGAAAATCCGCTATGTGACAACATAGAAACACTCGGCTTTCCATTAGTTTCCATTATCGGTGATATTATAATATATTGTTTCAGGTCTAGAGAATTAGAGCTCGCGAGAATCCTCAGGGGATAACCGGATCCCTCGTATTTCCACCGACCACCTACCATGCGTGAAATCATTTCTATCCTAACCCACNTGTGCATGTACATGATAGGATCAGAATAACGAGGCCTTTGACGTATAGACAGGAGGAGTTAAGGGGATTCGCCGAAAGGAGACTTCTAATCTCGCGACTGCAATTATACAGATAATTATGCGGTAGATCTCCGCAGCTTTTTTCAGAGCTTTCCATTTTTGGCGTAGACAGAGATCCGAGATAGTCTCGTAACTGCGAGGGCACCGACCTCTAATGTAATCAGGGGATAGATTACTCGGTCCCTGGAGTAACAATTAGAGCTCGCGAGAATCCTCAGGGGATAACCGGATCCCTCGTATTTCCACCGACCACCTACCATGCGTGAAATCATTTCTATCCTAACCCACGATTTTTATTTCCCGCGTATTACGTTCTCGCGATAAAGCCCTCAAAATATATCTACGTTCGATAATTATTTTAAAAAACTTACAAATATTTACGAATATTCGAATAAAAATATAATTATCTATACCTATTTATCTCCCACTTGTTAATTTAATTATTAATTAAATTCAATCCTTTTTATAAATCGAATTATTTTTTCCTCGCGGAAAACTTAGGTACTTTATATTAATATTAATTTATATTAATAAGTATTAATATTAATATGCGTATATTAATATACTTTATATTAATTTGTGATTCATCGAGTTTGATATTTATCGTTGAAATATTTGTAAAATACGCAGCAAGGATTTTCTAGGGACAAAATGTCGCGTTAGGTTGCATCGTCGCGCGTTTAGTTATATTTCGCGAACATAACCTCAAATGGAGGAGACGTAGATCGACTTTACGGGGCACGCTGCTTTTGACGATATGAATATTCATGCACTTTTACTACGTAGCTATTCAGTCGGTGGTTCGTGGCCAGCCGAAATCCCAGAATCTAACGGCAACCTCTGGAGGATTTCACCTTTTTTCCGTCGAGTTGAAGATCTAATGGCGGCCGCTGCGATGCAAGCGACACGATCGTAAATTAACCGAGCAACTAACCCGAAGTTTGTTCCCCCGCTCAACAAGATAGTAATTCTCGGGTTCAAACTGCGCGTCAAGCTTAATCGCCCTCCTAACGAAAGCTTAAATGTTTCGAATATAGCAACCACTGGTAATCCAAAATGGCCGTTGTCACGAACAAGCAAACGCATTACTTCGTTCCTGAGTAAATTTATAAATGTTTCGTAATCGTTTGCAGAATTATTTTCAATCGTTATTAATTTCGATTCTAATTTTTTAAATGTCCTGCAATTTTATTTTACTATTTTTTCGACTGTTATTCGAAAATGAGTAACTTATTAGCCGCCATGGTGAGTAGATCTATTCGAATATTTAAGTTTATTTTATTTCGAAGTATTCGGTGTTTGAAAAATTTGTTACGGGGTATTTGTGTATTAAGATATCCAGTTTGAAGTTGTGAAAGAGAATGAATTAGAGTAACGTGGTGTGGAAGTGATAAGGAGAATGAATAACTGTAAAGTTAGGATAAGAATAGATTAGGTCTCTTCATAAGACTAGCGATGGACTCCAACAATTGTTATATAATAAACATTTGTAATCCAATAAAAATCAATGATGAATAAAATTGCACGTTCATCGAAGAAACAAAATTATTCTCTCAGAAGAAAGAAATTACACTGAAATTAACAATCAAAATAATTTTATATGAATTACTCTGTACCAAAAAATAAAGTAAAAAATGAAGCTCGATAGATGAAATAAAAACAGAAGTCTATTCCCAATTTCACCCAGCAACAAACCCAGGAATATCGCATCACCTTTAAAATATAAAACAAGCTCGACGCGATGCAACCGAAATAGAAATCACTTCCTACCGCATATCCAAATTTCAATATCCTCGAACCCTTCTCTCGCACTCCCAAAAATAAAATTCCCTCGGAAACCTAACCCATCGATAAAAATCTTCGATCATACGCGGCGACCATAACTTGCGAGGGAATAAAAGGGAACGAGAAGAAACTCGTAAAAAAAAAAAAAATAAAACGAAAAGGAGGGTAGAAAGAAAATAGTGAAGAAAGAGCAAAAAAAAGTGGCGAACGAGAGACAAAGAAATGTGAGGGAAACACAGAAATGATAGAAAATTGTGGAAGAAGAACGAAAGAATGGCAAATGCTGGTGAAAAAAAAAATATCGAAAGGAAAAAAAAGAAAATGGGAGAAGATAGAAAAATAAAATGGCAGAAGACAGACAAAGAAAATTGCTGAAGATGAAGAAAGAAAATAGCGAAAAATTGCGAAAGAAAATGGCGAAATCTGGAGAAATAAAATGACGGAAAAGGGGCAAAGAAAATAGCAAAAGACGAAGAAAGAAAATAGCGCAAAATTGCGAAAGAAAATGGCGAAATCTGGAGAAATAAAATGACGGAAAGGGACAAAGAAAATGGCAGAAGACGAAGAAAAAAAATAACGAAAAATTGCGAAGGAAAATGGCAGAAGATTAAGAAAGAAAATGACGAAATTTGGAGAAATAAAATGGCGGAAAAGAGAGGAAGAAAATGGTAGTTGATGAAGAAAGAAAATAACGACAAATTTCGAAAGAAAATGGCGAAATCTGGAGAAATAAAATGACGGAAAAGGGGCAAAGAAAATAGCAGAAGATAAAGAAAGAAAATAGCGAAAAATTACGAAAGGAAATGACGAAACCTGGAGAAATAAAATGACAGAAAAGAGACAAAGAAAATAGCAAAAGACGAAGGAAGAAAATAGCGAAAAATTGCGAAATAAAATGGCAGAAGACATAGAAAGAAAATGACGAAATCTGGAGAAATAAAATGGCGGGAAAGAGACAAAGAAAANGAAAAGAGAGGAAGAAAATGGTAGTTGATGAAGAAAGAAAATAACGACAAATTTCGAAAGAAAATGGCGAAATCTCGAGAAATAAAATGACGGAAAAGGGGCAAAGAAAATAGCAGAAAACGAAGAAAGGAAATAACGAAAAATTACGAATGAAAATGACAGAAGATACAGAAAAAAAATGACGAAATCTGTGGAAATAAAATGACGGAAAAGAGGCAAAGAAAATCCCAGAAGACGAAGAAAGAAAATAGCGAAAAATTGCGAAATAAAATGGCAGAAGGTACAGAAAGAAAATGACGAAATCTGGCGAAATAAAATGGCGGAAAAGAGAGGAAGAAAATGGCAGAAGATACAGAAAGAAAATGGCGGAAGAGCGAGAGAGGAAATGGCTCTGTGCACAACAGGAAACGGAGATCGAATGGCCGGTATAAATCGCGAAAGTTTGAGAGGAAAGTCGCCGGCTGAGGGACGAGCACCTTCAACTTTTTGACACCGGCTAATACGAGTCGGTTGGCAAAAAATAAAATTACGCGGCGGGGTTATGCACTTGGCCCCGTTCCTCAGCCAGCGGCGATAATTGAGCAAGTTGCGACCCCGGAAACGCCGGGCGCCGTTTTTCACCCGAGTGTCGGAGACGTTTCGTAGACGGCTTGATAAATTCAGCACCCGATGCGAACCGTGTAATCCGTCCACGAGCGATTAATTTCGTCCTGTGAAACGTGTCTTGTAAGTCGTGATTGTAATACGTTTGTGAATATTAGCGCCGGAAGATGAATGAGAACCAGATGAAGAGAATTAATCGGGGAAAAAGATCCTCGAGGTTCAAATTTTAAATTAAAAAGTTCGAATTTAATTAGCGTGATTTAAATCTTCGTTTCTTGACTTTTAATTGAAAATTTTTTACCATCCATACGTATAATGCAATAGTTATTATTATATAAAGAATTCGTTCTAATATTTTTTAATTTTTGAAATATTTTTCTCCATATTTATAATTGACAATATTTTCGGGTAAAAGGAGAATTTTTTTAACTTGTTTTTCAACGCGTGACATATCCAACAGGAGAAATATTCCGCGTGTCTATTTTCCGATATTTGCAACAAAATTTCTTCTTCTGAAAAAGAGAAATGGAACGCATTTATTTCCAAAAGTACGACATACCGTACACGTTGAATTATTAATCATCTTGTAGCCGCAAGCAGAAGTATTTTGCATATCCATTTCGCCACATTTACAATTGAACATCGTTTGCTGAAAAAAAAGGACGAAAAACATACGTATATAGAAGACATATATTTCGTAACATGTTTATTTGTAATTCGTTTATTTATCCTGCGCTATTACCGCATTTTAATAAAATTTCCGACCGCTCCGAGCTAAAACTAACATGTTCGCAATTCAATCCCTTCGGATAAAAGGTAAAAAAAAATAGATCACAAACGGAACGTTACACGATCCCATTTTCCGATATTTACGATCGAATGTTTGTCCCATTCGAAATAAAATTTCCGAAAATTTATCTCCCGAAATATCCCATACCCGTTACGTGTATCTCTTTTTCGATATTTACAATCGACTAGCTTTCCGCGTAAAAGAAACATTCGAAAAATTTGCTTTTAAAAGTACGACATGTCCATCGTGAAGGATCATTAATTCTCCGTGTTCACGGATGACATATCCCGCCGGTCTATTTTACCATATCTCCAGCCGGAATGACTTTCCTTGTAAAACAGAAGATAATAAATATGTATCGCCAAGACGACGAGCGTTTACGCGCGAAAAGTTGCGAATATTTATTTTCAACCTTCCAAATTATATTTCAATTCTGTTACCAGCAGCTATCGACGCTTTTAATTGTTTTATTTTGAAATTTACCTCGACTAAAAAACGAAATTTAAATAAATAAAGGAAGAAACAAATTCATTGAAATGCCAATTTTATTTACGTTATTGTTGTATTTGTAATATTCGAATGAAAAAGGAATTTCTGAGGTAAAAACCGATGTTGAGTCACACTCGATATGCAGAATTTTCGAAGCTCTTACTTTATTTCCCGATATCTGTGTCCGAACGTCGATTCGCGTGAAAGAAAAATGAAAGAAATTTATTTTTCCGGGTATGACACGTTTATTGTTGTTAATCCACGACGTCGGATGAGATACCTCGCGGCTCGGTGTCGTTTGTGTCACGTTTTCCACTGACAAGAGATATTTCCCCTGTCTGTTATTCAATATTTACGAAAGAATGTTGCTCCGCGTGAAAGATGGGCGAAAAATAATTTCCTGCTAAACAGAAATTTCCTGCTTTTAGCATCGGTAGCCCTTTTGCAACGAGAAGTGTCTTGGACAGAAATTTAGAGTAAAATAATTAGGGTTGTAAGATGCTGGTCATTGGATTTATCATACTTTTGAAAATAAGTTTTTGTTTTTAAATAGGAAATAAAATTTCGTGATAATCAAGAGATATTATTTTTGAAAAGATTAACACTTTGGATATTTTAAATTTCTTAACTCTTTGTACTCGATTCGACATCGGTTTTTATCTGAGAAGTTCCTTTGTCAATTGAACATTACAAAATACAACGATAATGTAAATAAAACTGATATTTAATTGAATTTATTTCCTCTGTTATTTATTTAAATTGTCCTATTTTTTAATCGAAGTAAATTTTAAGTAAAACATTTCAAAGAGTTGGGAGATGTTGATAACGAAATTGAAATATAACCCAGAGTGCAATGGGTTAATAGCTGAGTGATTTTTAATCTTTGTTAGCAGTTGTCCAATATTTTGATATGCAAAGATATATTGTAACAATATTGATCGATATTTTTCGAAGTTAGGGTGATACTCGATGATTTTTCATTCAAAATAACTTGTTTTGATTCGACTTTACTGGAAGTTTCATTGGTCCTGGCTCTAGTTATTTGATGATTCGACTACATCCGATTATATCAAACTGTAACTTCAGTTGATACTGATCCTGGCTATCTAGAAGTTTCCCTACGATACCACCGAAATAGAAGTTCGATCGGTTCTAATTTTAATACCCACTCGATCCTGCTTCTGATCAATAATTGACCGGGCCATTGACAGTCGGACACATTTTCGTTTCACACGAACGAAAATATTAACCGTCCCAATTTCAGCTGACTAGAATAACCGATAGAAAGCGAAAATAAAATTTCCCCAGATGAATCCTCCGAATATGAATTTTTAAACATTTCCAAAATTTCAATCCCAGGATGAACGACACCTAATCCCTCTCGTACAATTACTTCCTATTAAAAAACAAAATTATTATATACAAATCGATTCCTGTTCCAGTCGAAGCTCACAACTTTCATCTATTCGAAAAATTATTTCAATTTTACCAAAATTAACGCAAAAATCAAATTTCCTTGGCTAAACCTCTCAATGTCCAATATTACCATTTTCAATATTTCCAAGCTTTGAACTTTGAAATTAATCGACGTTTGTAATTTATTCTCAATAAAAATCAAAATTATAAACTTCCCTGTCCAATCGTATAGCTTGACTACTTAATTTCGCAACTTACTATTGTATTCGTATCTCAAAACACGTTTCGCTATTCTTCATTCGCTAGAATAAAGATTATTAGAATTAACTGTCCTGTATAAATTTTTAATCTCTCGCTGGAAGCCGTTTCCGGCCGGAAGACCGACCTAGTTAACAATTCCGGTGTCACCGGATATAAAAATCAAATGGTCGAGGATAAAGACGCTGCTCGTCTCTGGCGGGAATAAAAATGCAAGAGACCCGAGATGAAAGCGTTCGATTGCGACTCGGGAAGGGTTATCCTGAAATTGCGTTATCGGCGCTGGAAAAGAAAGATTCAACGACGCGAGTGGCGCAATAAACGTCACACTCGCTGCGCAAAGTAGCGACATTAATAACGGATTTAACGTCATTACGATACATCAACTGTACCGCTGCCTTACTGTGCATTTAACTACGCTAATTAGCCCGCGAAATTAGATTACACAGGCCTGGGTTGCGCTCGCGCGAGCAAATGTAGTCAGGGTTGTTACGCAGGCTGCATTTTCATTTACGCGTTTCGCCTTACAACCGACCAAGCACGCATAAATATTAGAAGGTTACGGGAATTAAGTAGCTTTCGCGGCCGAAGAATCTGGGGTCAAAGGGGAATCTTTAATGACATGCACTTGCCACGAAATCGTATCACGTGTGTACATGTGTGGTATCTGTGCATCGGTTGTCAAAAGATTAGGGTTCCTCCGTGGTCGAAGAATTCGTGGATTTCGAATTTTATCGAATTATTCGTCTCTATCTGTCGGAAAATTTCGCGATATTGATTTTACGATGTCGATACAATTTTTGTAGAATTATTTAGGATATTTTTGGAAAATTTTTGAGTGAAGAAGGAGATAGATTAGAGTGACATTGATTTATAGTTTTCTTGAAAATCAAGTAAATTTTTGTATATTTTTGTGGTTATTGTATTTATTCGTTTCTATCTGTCGGAGAATTTCGCGATATTGATTTTACGATGTCGATATAATTTTTGTAGAATTATTTAGGATATTTTTGGAAAATTTTAGAGTGATGAAGGAAATAGATCAGAATGACATTGATTTGTAATTTTCTTTAAAATCGAGTAAATTTTTGTATATTTTCGTGGTTATTATATTTATATGATTTTAAGTAAAATTCGTTTATTTGAAATTTCGAATTGAGGGGAAAATTAGAGGAGGAAGTGTTACAGATGAAATTGGAAATTTCGTTTCGAACTTCTGATCGATATTGCAGATGCTCAAAGGGGTAAGATTATGATATATGTACAAATGTGTGCATATGATAGTTACACGAGCAATATACCGAGCAAATCAAGCATAATTAACGTAACGTATATATGTTATTACTTTCCAAGCAAAAATAGATACATTATTTCATTTTATTTTATTTTCATACAATTGTATACTTGCAAACCGTATTGAGCTAGCAAATCGATTGAAATTTCCAATAAAACAGAAAATTTGTATTCGACATTCGAAAACAGTATATTTCAAAAAGGAACACGAAACATTTCCAAAAACGTTCTTCGAATATAAACAATTAAAAAACAAATAATCAAAATCGACTTTCCAATTTTCATCCCGTGTAACTTCGTCACAAACGATATAAGCGCACCTTCGATATAAAAATGGAAGATACAAAACGTACATAAAAATATAACTTAAAACGAGAATTCGTGTAAAAAGGCAAAATTCAAACAAAGGTTCCCCTACCCGGAGAAGCTTAAAAAATCCATTGAAAAAAAGACCTCGTGAAATATCGAAACAGCCCGTACAATCCTAAATCCAAAGTCAACTGACAAAAGAACGAACCGCTTTCCCCCGATAATCTCCTATTCGAAAAGCGACTAAAAACGTGAAAAGGGGGGTAAAACTTGCGAAACGAGCGGAACTACGTGATCGAACGATAAAAGATAAACTGGAACCGAAAAACGTGCAGACTTACCGGAGAAGAAAAAAAATTCCCCGGGCACTTATTTATCGAGCAGTTACCATCGGATGGTAATACGCCAGCAGGAGTTGCAGCGCGCGGATTATCGAGGTGGAATAAGGTTAGGAACACGGATCCCTACGCGCTTAACCCCTAATTGATCCGCGCGGAATTAAATTAGACGGATATCGCGAGACGGAAAGGTAAAGGTTACATCCACGACCTGGTTCCGGTCCCTGTGGATGGCCGCGCGATAATCGTGAAAGTTCGCGTCGATATTCCCAGCCGGAAAGCTGTGCTTGTCAGATCACCCGGCTATATTTACCCCCGTGCAACCGGAATACACCTGTAAATCGATACGCGATCTGAATAATGCATTTTCCTACGATATAACGGCCCACTTCGCTTACCATCCATCCCCACTCGACCCCTTCCGGCAGCCATTCGTTAACCTCTTTGATTTATGCAATTAGCAATTCGAACGTTCCGATCTTCCTGCCATACGGCTCTCCATCTTGTTCTCTTGTTCTCCGTTTTTTTTTTTTTCTTTTTCTTGTTCTTTTAGAAGTAGTATGCGCGTATGTTAATCGGACGAGGAGATCGATAAAACTGCGAGACCAAACGCGAGCTTCAATACTGGATGAGGGTACCTGTTACGGCAGTTTATTTATTCGTGAAACGTCACGTGACGACCGTTTCGTTATTCGCAAATGAGTGGGATGGATTTTTAATGAGAAGGGGACGCGATAGGGGGCTGGTAATCGGCGACAATGAGAGAAACGGAAATTGGAGCTGGCGAAAGGTAGATCGGCGGGAAATATTTAACGATCGGCTGGGAAAAATTTGCGTTTGCCTCGGATCGGTGTTTAGACTAATGGGATTGGCTCGTTAATGGCACCGGCAGTGATATTAATCCTTTGTTGTATACCGGCGCCATCATGGGCACGCTGGTAATTTGCTGTTTGTTATTTGCTTCAGGTTTCGACGGTGCGTGTGACGATGATGGAATGGAAGGAGGCTGATGTGTAAATAAATTCGCAGGCACTTGTTATTTCTGTTCTTTTTTTTGAAAGGAATTCTTAATTCGAAGAAACTTAATATTGGAAAAGTGTATTAACCCTTTGCACTCGGTGATTTTATCGTTACAGAAATATAGTAATTCGAAGATCTTCTACTATAAAGTTACCAATACTTTTAAAACGGTAAATAAGAAATTCAATGAAAATTAAGACATGGAATTATTTTATCTCGACAGTCCATGCATCGATGGATAATTTTAAATTTGATATATCAATTAACGTCGATCTTTAGAATCTGATTAAATGGCGACTGAGAGTCGCCTCTCGAGTGTAAAGGGTTAAAATATGTAGTCAGTGGAAGAATTGGCAGAATTATATACCTCTTTTATGAGGAAGATAAAAGATAATTTAATTCAATGATAAAAAATAGGATAGTATAATAATAACAATATTCTAATTAATAACAGTGAAACGTGGAATAGAATATCACAATTGCAATAATAATACAAAGCAATAGTAAATATTGAATGCTATATGTAAATAACGTATAATATTCAGTAATTTACAATGCAATTAACTGTAACAAATATTTACAATAACAACATGTCTCTGTAAATACGAACAATTATGTTCCAAAAGTATCGATCACCATTACCATTTGATTCGTTGATTATCAGAAAGGAATTCTAAATGAAACACAGCATATTGTTTCGATAAATACGTTATATTAAAATAAAGTGAAATAAATTTTACTCCGGAACCGTTCGTTACCCGCTGGTCGCGAATAAGTTTCTATTAACAATTTCTCTGGTAGCCTTGAATCGCGAGAAAAAATTCTTCCAACCACCAGCAGCGCGATTTAATCAAGTTTATTTCATTTCTTCGAAAACTGTGGTTATATCGCGCAGCAGCGACTCCATTCTAACTCCCATGGAACATGGTCCCAGACCGATGCATCTATCTCTCTCCCCGGCCCCCCATTCTCTATCCCCTTTATTGCAGATGCTTCCCGCGTTTATCTTCCACGATATTCCCCGAACGTAGTGGCACAACTATATTTCGGGCAAAATCGAGGCGACGCGCGCGCTATAATTTACAAGCTCTCGCTAACTGGCCCCCGGTAGATCAAACCGAGCGATAACACGGTTCCACGGATTAATTATTTAGATAAGAAGGATCTCGCGGACTGCTAGCCCGCGAAATACGCTCTCCTGCCGCGGAAGCCAGATAAAACTTGTAAACCCGCGGTGACTTTATCGCGCTCGATGACGTTAATGAGTTAACGGCTCCGCCTGAAAAGGATTTCGCGAAATTTCCCGACCTCGGGAGTAATTAGCCAGCGATTCGCTGGTTGCTGCCGGTTTGACGAGCAGCGACGCAGGAGAACAAAATGGAAGGAGCGGAGGGGGTTTAAAATACCANTTGTTGCTATAAAATTTGAATATTCTATTGATATTTTCGACTAATATTATATGGGGAGAAAATTTTATTGCATAAATAATAGGCTTAGAATCTGCATTTTTGCTACAAAATTTGAATGTTCTATTGATATTTTCGACTAATATTCGTGGGGAGAAAATTTCATCGCGTAAATAATAGATTTTGAATCTGCTTTGTTGCTATAAAATTTGAATATTCTATTGATATTTTCGACTAATATTATATGGGGAGAAAATTTTATTGCATAAATAATAGGCTTAGAATCTGCATTTTTGCTACAAAATTTGAATGTTCTATTGATATTTTCGACTAATATTCGTGGGGAGAAAATTTCATCGCGTAAATAATAGATTTTGAATCTGCTTTGTTGCTATAAAATTTGAATATTCTATTGATCTTCTCGACTAATATCGTAGTGAGCACGATTTATTATTATTTATTGCATAAATAATAGATTTAGGCACTCGTAACAAATTACACCATGTAAAGGAACACATCAGGTATAAAATCCACTAAAGGTGGGTGAAAGAAATGGTGATGAATTTTTTTGCAATTTTTTTTCATATTTGTTTATATCAATTATTATTTGAGAATTCGCATACATCGTGCGATATTTAAATGTTTCATCTTTAATTTATTTAGGTCTCATCGTTGAGTTGTTCGTTCCATTTGCTTCATATTCGTTCCGCTTTTATTTCCTTTCTTCTTATTAATTAATTTTCTTTCCGATTTTAATTATATTTCTTCTTACAAGTTTTAATACTTTTCCTTCTTACAGGTTTTAATTATTTTCCTCCTTCCAGGATTTTTAATTATTTTTCTTCTTACAGGTTTCATTTGTATCAGATTTTGTATCGGTAGAGTCACTTTCACTTAATTCGCTCCAAGTTAGATTGAGATATATTTGCCACAGGTTTTCACTAGAAAGGTAAAGGATTTTCGACGCGTATCTACCTCCACCTGATGAGACTTGGTAATTGGTATCATTTTCCAAAGATTTTCCTTTCTTTTATTTCTTTGGAAAATAATACCAAGTTGAGTAGCTATGCATTCGCGGTTATAAATTTGCTATACATTTTCACTGCATAAAACACCATCGATAATATAAGTTTTCCATAAAATCAATTTCTGTTTTCCAAATGAGCGTTTCTAAAAAACGATTTCTTCTTCACAATTATAAAAATTGTCTTCAATTCGTTCGAAAAATCCGAAAATATTCTCAAATTAACAATTCTACGCGTGTACTTCATTCGTAATACCAATTTCGATTATTTTTTCACAATTATAAAATCTATCTTCGACTGGTTCGAAAAATCTCAAAATATTTGAAGGTAAACAATTCCTCAAGCACCAAATCGAATTTTTACGCGAATATTTATTTCATTTCTGACTGGTAATCCAGCGTGCTCGATCAGAACAGGATGTTGCATTCGATTTTAGTCTCGCGAAAGAACACACAGAGGAATATATTATACGTCGCGTGTGTTATCCCATTTTGTTGGCAAAATCCGATATTATTTACCTAAGTCCCGGGCAAATATAGCAGAGGCAAGACTTTACCAGCAGGATTAGCAATGCTCCGAGGAAGTTCCGGAGGGAAAACAGGGAAGTTTAATAAATTCGTAAAGGAAAACGTTTTCTGCATCTCCTCGGTATATACGTTGGCAGGATGCAGAGGGAAAATAAAAATCTTATTATACCGCGAGACTCGGGTTGATAACGTGCCAAGCAAGAGGAGATCTCGTAAAACAATGGCTCGATAAGATCAAGCTTTACTGCTGAACGCCATAAAACTGCTGGAACCTGTCTCCGATGAAGCCAGCACAGAGACTGCTGATGGAATCAACGTGATGCTCGACGCAGAGTAAATGAATATTAATTTAATGAAACCCGAATGGCGTAGAGGAAGATGATTATTCCCGATCCCGAGAATCTTCCGAGTAACTTGCGTCCTTTCTAAGTGATCGCGTTAAATTTGTTAGAAGCAAATGGACCGTGCACTTGCTTCCGAGTATAGAATAATTATTTACCAATTACGCGAGTCAATCAGGTAACTTTGTTATGTAGAACAACTGAGAATTTCTTGATAATAATTATTCTTAATTATTATTTCGTTGGTCCTTTCTAAGTGATCGTGTTAAATTTATTAGAAACAAAAGGACCATGCATATAGTAATTATTTACCAATTACACGAGGCAATTAGATAACCTTGTTTGGTAGAACAACTGATAGTTTTTTGATAATAATTATTTTTAATTATTATTTCGTTGGTCCTTTCTGAATGATCGTGTTAAACTTATTAGAAACAAAAGGACCATGCATATAGTAATTATTTACCAATTACACGAGGCAATTAGATAACCTTGTTTGGTAGAACAACTGATAGTTTTTTGATAATAATTATTTTTAATTATTATTTCGTTGGTCCTTTCTGAATGATCGTGTTAAACTTATTAGAAACAAAAGGACCATGCATATAGTAATTATTTACCAATTACACGAGTCAATTAGGTAACCTTGTTATATAGAACAACCGACAATTTTTTGATAATTATTCTTAATTATTATTTCGTTGGTCCTTTCTAAGTGATCGTGTTAAAGTTGTTTGAAGCAAATGGACCGTGCACTTGCTTCCGAGTATAGAATAATTATTTACCAATTACGCGAGTCAATCAGGTAACTTTGTTATGTAGAACAGCTGAGAATTTTTTGATAATTATTCTTAATTATTATTTCGTTGGTCCTTTATAAGTGATCGTGTTAAACTTATTAGAAACAAAAGGACCATGCATATAGTAATTATTTACCAATTACACGAGTCAATTAGGTAACCTTGTTCGGTAGAACAACCGACAGTTTCCTGATAATAATTATTTTCAATTATTATTTCGTTTATGCTTTCTAAGTGATCGCATTAAATTTATTGGAAGCAAATGGACCGTGCACTCGCTTCCGAGTATATAATAATTATTTACCAATTACACGAGTCAATTATGTTCTATCTTGTTAGGTAAAACAACCAACAGTTTCTTGATAATTATTTTTAAATTATGTTTAATCTCTTCGTCTACGATATCAGGTGAAACCCGGATAAGGAAATCGAGGCAAACGTGATGTAGTAAGAGGCGTGGTTTATAGACAAGGACCAATGTAAACACAAGCTTGTGGTTAATCTTCGTAAATGTTTTCCTGTCTCAGTTGGTATTATTCTTCGCCACGTTTGGATAAAATGGCTCAACGTGCGACCGACCTTGTTTGGTTGGTAATATTCATTTCACGTCTTTACAATTCTTTCACTGTCCTGGGAAAAATTTAAAGCCGGTAATAGAGCGATCTGTTACAGATAGTAAGGGAATCGGTTTGAATATAGACACACACCTAGAAAATAGCTGCGCATTTATTTCCAAGCAAATTCAAGGAAACTATATTCCGTTCAAAGAGGCGAAATTCTAATTTTCATATTAACGTCTACGTGATTAATTAACGTGCTATTAAGCTATTTTCTTGAGCTTCAGGAAAGATATTTATTCGGTTACTCTGTCTTCTAGAAAGAACGTTAAAAATTCGCACTGCTCCTTTGTTATAAAGAAAAATCCATCATCATCGCACTCAATTATCGCACTTGGTATTTCATCTCATTAAACGGAGTATAGTAATTTACGCAGGTAGAAAAATAATAATTTTTAATGTTTCTGCAATGTTTGACGATCATTTTCATTATGTAAAAGTAAGTGAACTTCGGTTACCGATAAAGTTTCTTGAATTAAGTACAAACAAAGCGATGATCTGCTTCGTTTTTAGTAGAATAGACAATGCTCCACAAAGGACCACTTTCAACCCTTTCGCTACGACGAACTTTTCCAAAAAATGTGGTTATGAATTTACGATATATAGTTCAAATTCCGAGGTATGTTATAAAAAAAAAGTTAAAATATTTTTTCATATAGTTTCCCAATCCTACACAGTAGTCAAAGGGTTAAAAGGGTAAAATATCTTTATTAGAAAGTTAAAAGACTATTTGATATTTTCTGCTTTATCGGAAATGTGTTTTCTGTATCAAAAAAGACATTTCCGATAAAGCAGAAAAAATCAAATAATCTTTTAACTCTCTTGTAAAGATTTTTTACCTTTTTAACCCTGTAGGCGTTTTCAGTATCACAAACGCGAAATTTCTGGGCGTTTATAAGCGTCCACAGTAGTCAAAGTGTTAAAAATGACTGCTCGAGGAAGGGACAAGACAGTTTAATCGAGAAACAATTCAATTTATCGTTGTGCGTTAATAGAAAGAGTATATCGTATTAGAGAAAGTAAAACACAATTAACCATCGTGTGATAGAATTATTCAACCCGCCATATTCTCTCCCTCCTTACAATTAGTCGGAATCGTGAAATTTCGTTTTTCTACCTCGGTTATTCCACGCGTTATTCTTCGCTGTGTAGCCGAGTTTATCGTTGATTAAGGCACGCGCCATCGTGGGTTAAATCGCAGGGCAAGGGGTTGATCGAGAGAAATTCCAAATCTCCGGACGAAGCTGCGAGAATCGAGGAAAATTGGCCCGAAAGTTACGTGTCATAATTTCATATTCAACTTTCATCTCGCGGCACGGAATCGTCTGAATATCTTCCGACTAATTTTAACTCCGATTTAAACTTTTTCCTCGATGAGTATAGGCTGGAATTTTTTCACAGCGAATCGCAAACTCGGGAATTACGTTCAAGCAGGTTTTAATTTCGCGGAATTATATTTGGTCGTATTTAATCAGATTTTTCTGTGACTTTTATCATGATCGATGAAGTAGTAGACGATGGACATGAAAAGTGTTGCAAGCGATGGTTGAGACGGGTTCTTTCTCGGTTTAATATCGAAGTTTCGCAAAGACCTTGGGCGATATTAGAGAACTAAGCTCGGTGGAAGCATAGGGAATTATATTTGCAAGATGGACAGGTTATTAGCTGGAAGATAAAGCTTATATCTGATTCAACTAACCCAATCTCTGCGCGTCAATAAGTGAGACACTTTGAACGATTCATAAGGTTAACGAAGTAAGTTGCTACAAGGTTGCCTCGGTAAGCTCAACGTTAAACCGTTATGGCAACGATGTTGCAAATTCGTTTAGTCAAGGTGAACTCGGTTGTTCAATCTGTATCTCTCGATGCACGCAATTTTTTTACTCAAATGGTCTTTTTAGAGAATGTGAAAAATGTGAGAATTGTTAAAATTATTTACACAGTGGTTCGCGATAGTCCAGAATTTTGATTTGGCAACGTTAGGTTGCAAATTCGTATAGTAAAGTGCGCAATTTAAAGGTGAACTCGGTTGTTCAATCTGTATCTCTCGATGCACGCAATTTTTTTACTCAAATGGTCTTTTTAGAGAATGTGAAAAATGTGAGAATTGTTAAAATTATTTACACAGTCGTTCGCGATAGTTCAGGATTTTGATTAAGTATTTTAATTGCATCTCTGGATAATTTTCAATACAATATGACTTCGTATTGGCATTTCCAATTTTCGATCGCGGTTTTATTAATTATTGGTTAATTTTCCGATGAACGAATTTGTGCAGAGAACTTGAAGAAAGTAATAAATCACGGATAATTATAATAGAGAAGTGATTGTAATATGAACGGGGTCGGTAATAATTGTGATATTTCGATTGATCTTGGGAAATTGCAACTCATTTTTCGATTTAACCGTGAATCGGACAAATCAGAAGCTTAACTGGGATCAGTCCGAGATATGAATGGAAAGAAAGATTGTCGATTGTCCTCCACCCACGTTCCACTGTCCTTTAATATTTGAAATAAAATGTATTGTGTATGTAACTCATAATTACTCGATACTGTGTAAATAATTCGTTGGGAATAAAATGTTTGATTCGAAATTGATAACAAAACATCGAAAAAGCATCGAAATACTAATAAAAAAAGGAAAGGTGTGGAGGAAAATTCGTGGAGAAATGGATCGAAATCGTGCAAAATTCGTGAAAAAAGCATCGAAAAATCGTAAAGAAATCATGGAAAATTCGTGAAAAAATGGTCGAAGCGTTGATTGATCCGTTGACGAGAGGGATTCGCGTCGTGGACGAGTTCGCGCCGATGGAAACGCGCCGGAAGCTCGGATAGAGACGCGAGTAAAAGTTGGTGCGCGCAGCTTTCGCCTCAAAGAGACGTGATTTATATGAGCTGGCTTCGATTCTGCACCCGAAGCGATCCTAATAAGAATTCCAGATCGAATTCCATATAGCCGGGCTCGAAAGGAGTGCATATTTGAAACCGATCAGCCGACGACGCGTCTGCGAAGTTTCAGAAATATTCCGCGTATCCTTTCAGAGGCACTACTCCCGTCGTTACGTGACTCTGCGTTTCACTTTTTACCCAGATATCGGAATTTTCTCGCAACAGGACATTGTTCTGTTTGATTTACCTTATTTACCTTATCATCGTCGTAAAACGGAATCGCGTTTTCTGCTTCTCTACTTCCAATTACGATATTCGAATATCAGCTACGGTTTCTTCTCATCTACTCGAAGCTTTGCTTACAAATTACATTTTCCTGCCGATTTGTTAGCGTTTGTTGTTACATTTTCATGCGATTCCGATACTTATCGCTTTAACCGACGAAACAGGGGGAAATAAATTCGGTCGACGTTCCTAATAATTCTTGAAATATATCCGATTCGACTATTCTCGATTATAAAATTTGTATCCCGTGCAATTTATCGATATGGTCGCGTATTTATTTAATACCAGTATTTGTTCCTTGTATAGAACGATAAAACAGAGGAAAATAAATCCTACGATTATTCGCCGTAATTTATAAAATCAATTTGCGATTCTTAGTTTCATCGATTACAGATTATTTTATTAGAACCTGTCGAAGATTCCTTATTAGATCTTTTTATTGACCGTTTAATAAATATTGAAAATCACGAAGCAGTATATCAAACAAATTTTAATACACACAGTTTTCCATGAACTGGACGAGCGAAATATAACCGCGTCAACTTGCCAGCAGAAACAAAGGAAATTTCCCGTAAAATCGAGTCCACGTTGACGCGAGAGTATGGTCGCCGAATAATTAATTCGAATCACCGCGAACGAATGCCGACTCCTAGCAGAAAGTTAATTACAAATTTCGCACAATTAAACGTCACGGTATAAATCTAATTACGGAACCAACGCGACGAAATATATTTTCAAAACGCAAGAATTCACCGAGTAACACGTTTCCATACAACCTGTACAAAACCCGCACATTCACGATCACGGATACGCATCGATCGCGAAATCCTCGATGCACGATGGAAACGAGGAAAGAAGAAATAACGGAAAAACACGCGAAGAGGAGAAAAAGAATTTCACCTGCTCGTCGAACTTCTCTGATAACTCTCGATAATGAGAACGGGAAAATTGTGCTGGTTTCCTTTAAAAAAAAAAATACTCGCGGCAAAATTTCCCTGTCGGAAATTCAACTGGCGAAAACAAAGGAACAAAAAGGATTTGTATATATACGTACAGAGAAAAGCGAGTGAGGACGTCGGTGAAAAATTTGCCGAATCGTAAAACTTTATATGAAATATGGGGCAGGTGGAATATATATATACAGGGTGGAGAAATGAAAATGGTGGAAAAAGAGGGAAGAAAGGACGGGGAATATGAAGAAAAAAAATTCGCGAAAATTTCGTGATTTGCAAAGGGTAAACGTACGCAGTCCCTGGCTGGTTCCTTTCTGCAATAACTCTCGTAAGAAAGTTATGGTTGCTGTAATAGACCGCTAGTTGGCAGAGTCGGGGAGGTTTAAATCTACCCTTTGGCTAGCGCTAGGAAAATCCATACGGTCTTTCAGATCTAGCGAATCGTTTCTTCTCGATCCGAGAGAGTTCGCCTCGATTTCCTTCCTTTCCACCGTTTTCTTCGACCCCTTTCTTCGGGGTCGGCAACCGGTCCGAACGAAGACAACCCTGTCCCGCTCGTTACTCCCCCGACTTATGCTTCAATTTATGCTACCCTCTTCTCGTTTCTCCCCTCATCGTGACTCGCTTCTTCCTTCTTACCTTCCCCTGGTAATTTATTTGCGATTTGCGCCTTTTTTCCCCGCGCGAGGGATGATTAATCTTGCGCCTGCTTTTTAGAGGGTTGGAGATATCGGTGATGAGTTAGAGGTGTTATTGAATTGGAAGGTTGGGCTGTTTCTTTTTAATTTCATTTTCTCTATCTTCCACCATTTTTCTCCCATTTCTTTTCATTCGCGATATAATTCTCTGTAATAAGTCTGTCGAATGAATATTATTATTTATTTTTAATATTGATAATAAAAATATCATGATACTGTAGTTAGGAGCTTTACAAATAAAATATCAACAAATAAATATCAAAATATTTTAACGATATATGTCATGTTCAATTGTTTGTTTTATTAGCCAGTGAATTTTTTCACAATTTCGTTCTCTTCGTTTCTTGCTGTTTCTATGAATAGAAAATTAGGAGGTTTAATATCTTTATTCCGCTTGCTCTTATTTTCACGTTACTACAACCCCAATTATTTTTCGTCCCGATTAACCCTTTGTAGTAATTTTCTTCAAGCTTTTTCGCCATCTCGGTGCTGCGAGCATCCGGTGTTTCGATTCTGTGACAGACCTTTTTTCGTCGTTAATAATCTACATACTCTTTTGTTAAGCAATTCCGTCTATGCCCGCGTAATTTTCTCTCTACTACCCTCGTTAGGGATTCAAAGTAAAAAGCTCGTGATATTTGAATTTTTCTCCGGCTTACCTTTTCGTGTCTCCGAGAGTCTAGTGTTCGAGTTTACTACTGTTGATAATACAGGGTGTTCCGAAGTTGCTCCGTTCGATTTACGAAACACCCTAAACGGGTAAGAGAGTTTCTGCTCTCTCGAGGAAATATTCCGGAAAATAATACGAAAGTTTGCTCTCGAAAGTTTCGAAATTTATGTATTAATTAGCGATAGTTTATTCTAAATGTTCGAGATGCCGAGTACGTATATCTTCTCTTCTGAATTACCATAAATGGATTAACGTAGAACGCATTATCGGTAGATTTGGAATCGTCGAGCAATTTCTTCGAGAATCGAGATTATGCAAGTGCCAATTCGAGATTTCGAAACTTGGAAATCGCAGTGGGGTGTGCTTGGTACGTCCACGAAGGGTGGTTTAGTGTGTCAGCAATCAAAACAGGCTTAAAAGGGATCTGGCATCGTTCCATGCACATAAGACTCTCGGAAAGAAGAAAAGGAACTGTGTAAGACAGAGATTGTCAGCTGTGGCCAACGTCAATGTTTTACGACGGAATTCGAAAAATCCAGCTTTCCAAAATCGCTCTTTGTACGCGGCGATATTCTATTTTTCACGGGTAATTAAATTTTTTTCGAAAAATTATTTCCTCGATAATCGTAAACGTAAAGAAATTATCGTAGGACTCTCGTGACATAGTTACGTGCAAATATCACAGGAGTTCGTATTGTAATTTATCATTACAGATCGTGCACTGTTACTGCACAGGATGCGCTAATTAAGGAAATAATTACCAACATGCCCTCGTTATTTTCATATTTTTCAAAGGGCAAATGCCAAGTTAAAAGTACGCGTAATTTTGAAGTTTGCGAGGTAACGTACTTTTACGCTATTTATCACAACTTTGTATTAAAACAATGACGGGCTTCTACACCATTTATTACAACGACACCTTGAAGGAAGGAAAGATTTCTCGCGAAATTCGTTCTCAACTCGTTAATATTTTTATAAAGAAATCATAAAGAAAGGTATCCTTTTCCATAACTGGTATCTTTCTTTACAATTTCATTTACAATTTTCATTTACGGGAACAACGATCATCGCCACCTGTTTTATCCATAATATTTTGGCGACAAGCTCGAAGATACTAACGCGAATCGGTACAAACCGAACACCCTGTAGATACCACTCAACTTTTGTCCCTGTCCCCGTGTATCGTCCCTTCTATTCCCCGTGCAGCAATTTCTCGCATTACCCCCTACGACTTTACTTTATTCATGAAACAAACCGATTTCTTTCTACCCAACATTCCCAGCTCGAATGCAACGCGATGACCCACTCGCCCACCCTCGAACCCCGAATAATGCACTATATTTTTTCCCCACATCCACGTTGTTGCTATTCCACCCGCGTTCCCCCAATATTTTTCTCCTCGTCGAACGTCTCCCCATAATTCCGTCTCCGGCGTCCCTCATTTACTCTAGACCCATATAACCGCCCACCGTCGTTTCATTACACGCGTCTCTCTCTTCGCCGTTCACCAACGATCGATCTCTCTCAGTCTCTCCGTCTTACCCACCCGCGATCTTTCTCTAACACGCAGCCACCCATCTCTATCTCCCTCTCTCGTTCACTTTTACTCTCAGCTTTCACCTTCGTGTCAGTTGCTCACCCCTCCCTCATCCCTTCTCTCTCACCGACAACACTGACCACCCTCCACCGCGAAAAACCAGCCCGTTTTTCTCTCCCGCAGCGTTCTTCGTTACACGCCGCCAGGCGCCACGACCCGGTGTCCCCACTCCCACGCCTCACGCGCGACACG
>NIJG01000131.1:640380-658880 GCA_002201625.1 Euglossa dilemma | reverse complement strand
CTCCTACGCCTCACGCGCGCCAAGCATCCCCACTCCTCCCAATACCCCCACTCCCACGCCTCACGCGCGCCACGCATCCCCACCCCTACCCGACCCGGCGCGGCGCTCGATCCTGCGTGCATTCGCCTCGGTCGCTTCTCGGGTCGCGCGCGCGGTTTCTCTATCGCGAAGCCGTGGCAACCGGTCCGCGCAGGCCACGACCAGCATCACTGTCAGACGAGCGGCAACATTCTGCCGTACGACGCGCTCAGTCGGCGTCCCAGCCGCGTACGCAGCCGGCGAAGCTAGTCGAGTCGACCTGCCGGGGCAGGTCCGTTGTAAGGGTGCGACGCTCGAGGATCTTGGCTTGGATACAGCTGCAGCCTGTTTGCAGACGCCGAGGTGCGTATATGTATCAAGTCTTTTAACGTTTTCGGGATGAAAGGTGTAGATTAATACGGTTAATAGGGGTGTGGTGGGAAATTAGCGACTGCTTACGCCGCTCTGTTTATGCGGGATCGCAAGATGCGCTGGCGGCTCACTGCTGTTTGCAACTGGATTGCGTGGGTGTGTGCACGAGGGACTGTTAATGAGAGTTTGAATGCCTGGCTCGGGGTGTATGATCTTTTACGTGCGTCTTCAATCCAGTGACTCTTGGAACATGTGATTTATAGGACTCTTTCGTTTTTAACACTAGATTTACGGGACCTGTCAATTTGACGGATGGATTACTTCAATTATACAATATTAATAAATTTAATCAACTTATATTTCATATATTAATATCGTAAGTGTCTTTAAATTAAACTCATGGTCTTATTTCTTAAGAAAATACGTAGTTTTCTTTACCCGTAAATCTGACGGGTCTCTATAAAGATAGGTATTCAAAAACGTCCGTAAACCTAGTGTTAACACTAGATTTACGGGATCCGTCAATTTGACGGATGGGTTGCTTCAATTATACGATATTAACATATTTAATTAACTTATATTTAGCTTGTTAATATTGCGATTGTTTTCGAGTTAAACCCATCGTTTGTTTTTTAAAGAAAATATGTGCTTTTCCTTATCCTAAATTTGATGGGCGTCCGTAGAAATAGGTATACAAAAGAACCCCATAAACCTAGTGTTAAATCTCATCCCTTTCAGAGATACTGATTCTTAGATCATCTTCTTTGAACCTAATTCTTTTAACTTCTTCTATCCAGATATATCTATTAGGTCGTCCCATAAATTCGTTCCGGTTTTTACTTTTACCATTTAAAATTATACGTCGAATAAACCTTTAAATATTAAGAAAAAATTTAGTCGCCCTTTTGTTCTACGATTTCTTCTTGTTTCATTGACAAAGACGTTAATCATCGATATAGTTTATAAATTGTGACGAGGAATGTAAATATCACCGCGAACGAACTTATGGGACGACCTAATAATTTTTATACGTGATCTTGATTATTAGATCCGAACCGGCTATCCGCGGTCCTGGTTTTTAGGCATAACCAGTTGTATCCAGGAGTATCTGGTTATGAAATATGAACTTGGTATCGATTGTCCCTAGACCCATCTGTCATTCACATGCGAACCTCGGATCGGTCCTATCTGGCGATATCTGATCATCAGATAAGAGTTTGGAATCGGTTATACGTCTGATCTTCGGATAAGAACTGTAAATCCTTGGTATTCATAGTCACCGTTTGTTTTGACAGAGATATTCACGTTTCCTCGAGTACCTGTTCGAACTCTTTCTGTTCAAGCCTGTCGAGGAATGTTTGAAAGTTGGTGTACGTTGAATGTACGAAAAGTTCTGAACTTTAAATTAATTTCCTGTAGAAACAGAAGTTTTTTCTCGTTCAAACGATCCCATACACACCGTGTTTCGCGTTGTTTCATTCGTTTCCAAGAACACGCGTAGAAAATTGCACGCGTTTATCGGTGAATTCCGGAGGAAAGGGAAAGTTTCGTAGAAGTCGGGTTCTCCTGGTAACTTGGCAGAAGGGATTTGCGTGGTCCTCGGTGCACGCAGGAACGATTAACGTGGTCAGACTGGCGAGTGTTGAGACGAGATAGTTGCAGGAACACGACAAGAAGCGGTCGTTCGAGGTTAATCGCGAATTACAAAGCTAGAGCGAGGTTTCCAGCAATTTCGTACTCTTTTCGAGCAATTTCGTACTCTTTTCGTGAGCCTCTGTCGACTCGACAGATTTATCAGGCGTTATCGAAACGACGTGAAAGATTTAATCTACGCAGCGATCGAATTTTTCCTCGCTTTCTATCTCTCTCGTTATACCGTTCGTTAAACACCGATTAGGCTCTGGCTATTTTATCCAGAACAATTCCCGTTTTATATCCGACACGATAATTTAAGTGGAAAATCAAATTTCTCGACACTTTTTTTCCCTCCTCGCTTTTCCTGTCTATTAATTATTCCTCGTCCCACTCGCGCTCTATTTTACGCGCTACTTAGAGCCAATAAAACCTCTGCAAACTCGATTAACTCTCTCCTAACTGCAACTTCTAATTCTTCGCTGCTCTAAGTTCTGCGTCAGTTATCGAGAAAATTCCCTCGTGCCCGGGAAATAACACTTTCCCGGGTCTAACGAATTTCCCAGAGTTTTTCGCTGCGAAATTAACGCTTTTCCGAGTCTAACGAATTTCCGCGAGTTTTTTACTTCGAAATTAGCGAGTATTTATTTTATTCCGGATTTATGACAAGAATATAACGCAGTGCGAAGATACGCTCGCGAAAATAAAGAATCTGGGTATAAAACGAGAGTAATGATCGTCTTCGCGAATTTATGGGGCCCCGTAAGATCCGTCTCTTTGGAAAACGATTGGAAGTAAACGCGTTCTCTGCGAGTCGAATTTCCAGTCACGGAAAACTCGAGAACTCGGCAAGTTACCGCGTATCCTCTGCGCGGAATTAACGTTTCATTCGAAATTCGCGATCTTTAGCGAGCTGAATCGCGAAACTCCTCGGGTGAACTTATTATTCGCGAAGCGAAATAGATAGAACGTTCTAGGGTGCGGAACTGAAATTTCCTTGCGGATAATATTTCTCCGTGTGCAACATTGATAACAGAAATTCGTTCGATGGTGAACATCTGTCACAAGCGAGAAAAAACTCACGGACGGGGACAAGAAAAGAAAAATTACTCGATATCGGTCAGAGGTTCTCAACCTGCGTTACGTCGAACATTTCCAAGCGAGACGTGAGCCGAATCGAAGCGTATGAAACCTTTTTGGCAGGGTTCTACCTCCGAGAAACCTATTTTTCGGTGGAAATTTCGGTTTTAGAATCTGGCATCTGTACGTAGAAAGCGCAGCTCGTTAAAGGAATTGAAAAAGTTCGGAATTTTTTCTAACGCGTAATAAACTATAGTTTACCGCATCGACGAATTAGATTTCCACTCTGCTCCTCGTTACGTGTTCTGCTTTAAGAATAGCTTTGGGACAATGTCGTGTATATATCTCCGCTTCGTGGAGATGCGAAACTTATGATACCGTGTTTTCATTCGATAAGTACCTTCGGTTAACATAAATTTCCCCGGGAAAAGCGGTTTCTCGAAGGTAAAAATTTGCCAATATGAAAATTTCGTACAATAAACATGTATTATCCAGGAGAAACGCGACTTGATCGCGTATTGGTATTCGAGAAATTAAGAAATTATTAAAATAACAATTATTAACCCTTTGCACTCGACGATTTTTTGGCTAAAGAAGAGCAGAAATTAACAGATGTTCTTCTATAAAACTGACGTTGTTTTTTCAATGGTAAATAAAGAATAATATACTAATAAGCACGTAAAAATTATTTAATTTCATTATCTCGCATATTGTTACATTACCTTAAATTTGACATATCAATTAACATGGGTCTTCAAAATTTGATGGCTATTGAGAGTCGCTTCTCGAGTGCAAAGGGTTAATACTGTTCTACGTTAAAAAAAGTTCTAAACCCAAATGATTTTCCAATAATTAACACATTGCCGCACATTTTTAATTTGACGATCATGTTCAGAAACACATTTTTTTTTTCATTGTTTATTTTACGTTGTATGTTTGGAAGTGAAAATTATCACATTTGGCCACAGTTTTTCCAAAAAAAAACTCTAGACGACTATAACCGTTATTTGCTCATCATATCATTTTTACACTAAATTTTTATTTAAAAATTTAATAAAATATTATTACACTAAAACTTTTTCGTACTAACGCTGTTCTTTTTTTAATTGATTAAAACATGCACGACGGCTATAATCGTTTTCCTATATATCGTAAAAAATTGGATAGCTATAGCCGTCATTTGCGGCAACGTGTTAAAATATGTCACGATAAATAAATTATTAACGACGGATGTTATTAATTAATGGTCTACGAGAAGAGATAATCGAGAGTCACTGTGTCGTATTAAAGGAAGGTCCGAGTCGAAATTATTTCGCAATTTGTCCGGTCTTTGTCGCCAAAGATTTTCACCTCGCCGTCATTTCCAAGAACCGCGTTCCTTCGTCGCAAAAACCACCTGAATTGGCCCGAAACCAATTCGAGTTTCGAAACTTCCTTTGGAGCAATTGAAAAGGCAATAATCTTGGTTCTTGGGGGAAAAGAAGCGGCAAAAATGCAACGCGAAGTTGAAAAGTTATTCGATCGCCGGGACGGCCGGCCGCGGCTACTTTTGTCTGACCAGTGCGCGGGTCAAGCTACTTACGGCTCCATTCCTCGTGTCCGCTCAAAGAACCACCGAATCTACTTGGCCTCCGCTCGGATTTTCCGGCTAACGGGAAATATGATAGCTTTTCCGGTGTCTTCGAGGCGACTTCCATGAAATTCGAACGGCGCCTGCCTTCGCCGCGACGCGGAAAATACGCGGAAAAAGAAAGGCGAACGAGGATCGAATCGGAGAACAGAGAAACGGCAAACTTGGCCTCGGAAAATCCGCGAAGTTTCGTTGCGTTTACCTCGCAACCTGTTCGTGTTAACCTTTTGCACCTTTTTGTCACATTTTTCGTTACAGAAAAATGAATAATTCGAAGACTTATTATTAAGATCGCAACGTTGATATTTTCAAAAAGGTAAATAAGAAATTGGATGTAAATTGAAACGTGGAATCATTTTACTCCGACATCCCACGCATCGAAATTTCAAATTTCAAATTGTATTAATGTAATTATATATTAATTGACGTCGATCTTTAGAATCTGATTAAACGGCGAATGAGAGATGTCCCTCGAGTGTAAAGGATTAATATTATAAAATAGAGGGTAATAATTATAATAAGATGAGATGGTTGAGAGGTGATGAATAACGTATATAATAAAGATATATTACACATGTAGGAATGACAACAAAATGAATGCAATTTAAATAGAAAAAGCGGTTTGTCCTTATGACTTGATTTGGAAATAACTAGTTCTTGTAATTCTGACAACAAACTGACTCGAATCCTAAGTCTTAAAATTGAACTTATGTCACCTTCGCATTCTAAGTCTCACCCTCTTCGTTCTCACTCGATTCTACCATAAATATTCTCCTTTAAACTCCAATAAGAAATCGTATATGAGTTGAAACGTGGAATCATTTTACTCCGACATTTAACGCATCGTNCCGCTCAAAGAACCACCGAATCTACTTGGCCTCCGCTCGGATTTTCCGGCTAACGGGAAATATGATAGCTTTTCCGGTGTCTTCGAGGCGACTTCCATGAAATTCGAACGGCGCCTGCCTTCGCCGCGACGCGGAAAATACGCGGAAAAAGAAAGGCGAACGAGGATCGAATCGGAGAACAGAGAAACGGCAAACTTGGCCTCGGAAAATCCGCGAAGTTTCGTTGCGTTTACCTCGCAACCTGTTCGTGTTAACCTTTTGCACCTTTTTGTCACATTTTTCGTTACAGAAAAATGAATAATTCGAAGACTTATTATTAAGATCGCAACGTTGATATTTTCAAAAAGGTAAATAAGAAATTGGATGTAAATTGAAACGTGGAATCATTTTACTCCGACATCCCACGCATCGAAATTTCAAATTTCAAATTGTATTAATGTAATTATATATTAATTGACGTCGATCTTTAGAATCTGATTAAACGGCGAATGAGAGATGTCCCTCGAGTGTAAAGGATTAATATTATAAAATAGAGGGTAATAATTATAATAAGATGAGATGGTTGAGAGGTGATGAATAACGTATATAATAAAGATATATTACACATGTAGGAATGACAACAAAATGAATGCAATTTAAATATAAAAAGCGGTTTGTTCTTTTGATTATGTTTTAAATACTAAATTCTCGTTGATTCGCAATTGACTAATTCTTCTAATTCTGACAACAAACTGACTCGCATTCTAAATCTTAAAACACTAAACCAAGCGAGGTCAAAATTTACTTTAAAATCGTACATTCGTTGTTACTTCTTTCGTTCATTTGACCTTTTGTAAATTATTATATCATCCGATTATTCAATTTCTTGCTTTTCGTTTTCCTCGTAGCTTATTTTTTATCGCGAAATATTCTCTACCTACTGGTAATTATATTCATGGTACGAATAGGTAGGTGCGAAAGACCGATACGATTATCGTTAAAATTGAACTTATTTCACCCTCGCACGCAATTAACATTTAGGGATTAATGATTATATTATTAATGAGAAATCATTAATGAGAATATCATGTATCATACATATCACAACAAAAACAAAGAATAGAAAATAATGTATGATTGCATACATCAAATTACTTAATGCAAATAACTTTGAGAGCTTTATACATTCGTTGCTACATGAATTTTTCAGTAGCAAGGAGAACACTGTATTTTATTATGCATTTGTGTACAATAGATACACTATGTGATATTATACGTCATGAGAAAGGCTAGTGCAAAAATCTTATATGTTAATACAGTTTCGACACATGTATCATTATTACTAGATTTTTCTCGTTCTAATCCTTGTTTACTAAATTTCTCATTCGAGGGCGATAAATTTCGATAGTAGTCCTCTTTATAATAAAAAATTCTACTCCATTTATAATAAAATATTCTCCTATAAATTCTAGATATCAGACTAAACTCTCGAGGTGACTTTATTTAGAAGAATTGTACGTCGTGAAAAGGACTAGTGTAAAAATCTTATATGTTAATACAGTTTCGACACATATATCACTGATATTAGGGAGAGATTTGTATTTAACAATTGTTATACCAAATTACGACTTGAACACGACAAAATACTAGATTTTTCTCGTTCTAATCCTTGTTTACTAAATTTCCCATTCGAGGGCGATAAATTTCGATAGTAGTCCTCTTTATAATAAAAAATTCTCCTCTATTTAAAATAAAATATTTTCCTATAAATTCTAGATATCAGCCTAAGCTCTCGAGGTGAATCTGTTTAGAAGAACAAGCTGTTCTTATGCACTGCACATTCATATTCAGACAAAGGACGCTGTCACCCAGACGATGACCTGCTGCATATATTTACTCGCTCTGCATCTCTGATTAATTAGCAGCGTATTTCATGCATAATAAATACACTAATGTTAACCCTAGTAGCTAACATCGTGTCTCGAACACTCTCACCGAGCTCTCGGAGTAAACTTTCTCCGACACATTGCCAGACTGGCAACTCACTGACCTCTCGCAACTCTCTTACAACTCTCTATCTGTCGAGCTAACAACAACTCGCTCACCCGTGTTCTTGCACCCTCGTTTAAAATCTATTCGCATCATTGGCCAAAGTGGAAAATTACCTCGTGTTGCCAAATTTTTTTTTTATCGCTTAAAAATAGAAATATTTCAAAATGAGAAAAAACGTGGAGCAAAATGGTGTACATAAAGAAAGAAAACTAGCTCGTATATATGCGTTTACGATGCAAATTGGTTAAACCTTATACTTGTTCTTTTACACTCAGGATGTTTTCTTCAGTCGCGTATTTTTCACAGAAAAACTCTCAAGGAATTTCATTCATTTAAATTTGTTACGTTTAGGTGTTCTTTGTGGTTAAGTCGAGTGTTAAGTACGATTGCCGGCAGTCAACGAGTTAGTAAATATTAATAATTGCGCTTATTAGGCAAAGAATTATAAATCTCGGATTTAAAAGCAGCTTTATTCGTGCGAAGAAGTCGACGCTGGCAAAGAATTCTGTTAATCGGATCTGTTTTATTAAGTCTGAATAAATAGAGTTGAGGTCCGAATAATAATGGAAATCTGGAAGAACTAGACTCGTTCACAGAGCCATTTTTCTTCTTTTCTTTTCTCCTCCTTGTTTAAAGGAACTTTTAGAGGAAATTATGTGACATTACGCGATTGTAATTAGTTTTAGAAATACATTAGGTATGAAATACTATAATTTAGAAGTTTGAAAAATTGTTTAAAAATATTCTTCTAGAAAGAAATGCAAATAGAAAGAAGCTGTGATCGATGAAATAATTTTAGTGATTCTTTTCTTTGTTCAAAAAAAATTTTAGGAGAAATTATATTTTCATTTATAATAATTAATATTAGTGAAATTGGTTCTATGAGACACTATTTTTAAACAATTTTTCTAATTCGTCAATTATATTCTATCAGAGAGAGGTATAAATACTAATGAAATGATTTTTGGAATTTACAGAAAAAAATATACAGCACTGTTTCACGAAATTAATATTAACTTCCTATCAGGCAATTGAATTGAATTATTAATTTAATTTTGTCTATTATCAATGAATATTACATTTAGGCACACATTATAGACATCTCTATTGTCTAATTTCCTCTGTTTATTCATTCTTTGAATATTAACAACCGCAAACAGAATCCATTACATACTCTCAAACCGAGGTATAAATACCAGTGGAATTATTTTACTAATTTTCAAAAAAGGAAAAAAGGTATTCAGTTCTGTTTGACGAAATTAATATTAACTTGCAGACAGGCAATTGAATTAAATTATTAATTTAACTATGTCTGTTATCAATGAATATTACATTTAGGCACACATTATAGACATCTATCTAATCTTCTCTGTATATTCGTTCTTTGAATATTAACAACCGCAAACAGAATCCATTACATTCTCTCAAACCGAGGTATAAATACCAGCGAAATTATTTCAGTAATTTCCAAAACAAAAAAAGGAAAGGAAAACCTATTCACTTCTTTTGACGAAATTAATATCAACTTTCAGTCAGGTAACCTAATTTAATTATTAATATAACTTTGTCCATTATAATTATAAGTATATATAGCATTGTAAGATCTTCTCGAACGTCTGCATCAATCGCAATATTCCTCGCGAAATCGCGTTAGGTCAACGCAATAATAATACCCGAACAATCTCCGATCACGACCTCTTCGCGACATAAGCTAAGATTAAAAACCCGAGGCATAAAAGCGGCGCGTGATCGAAAAACGCTTGAAACGTCGCTGGAAGGTACGGGACGTAAAAGCAAGGGGGTTAAAAAACGCGAGTTGTTCGTGGATGTTTTCCGGGGAAAATTCGGAGGTGGAGCGGGATCGTAGATCGAACGAGAAATATCGAGCCGTCGTTTCTCGATCGGAAATATTCGGAATGTCACTGGATGGCGGCCGTGTAGTATAAACAACGTGTTTGTGGAACGACCGCGATTGTATGAATGAAAATGTCTCTCGTTGGAGTAACGGCTGCCGTTGGATAATTCGTTCCTCGATTCTTTTCACCGTGGTCAATATTTCCGCGCTAAAAATCGCGGCCGGTCGGAGCCGCAAAACAGTTGGAACCGATATTAAATTTCACGGCGAACAACAGCTGCCAGTGCGGTTCATTAAAAGGTGTTTTTCCGTGTTTCCCAGCCGCGCGAACACGGCCAGATTTGTACGTCGCGATCCTGTCGAAAGAGGCACGTGACACGTGCTTAAATCCGAAGCCCGAATGATAAATCTCTGGATGGAGAACGTTTATAAAGCGTTTATCAAACGCGGGACAGGCTGACTTTGAAATTCCGTGGAAAATTCCACGGAATTAATTCCTGATTAACGATGTTCGTCCACTGAAGGATTATTTCGTCCTGGAGATGGTTAGTCGATCTTTTTTTCATTTAGTTTGGAACGTTTTATCACTAGAATGAAATGGTGAAGACGGATTGTTTGTTAGCTGAAGAAGAATATAGGGAAAGATATTAAGTTAGGTGTCACGTTGTGGGATGAATGGATAACTGATTTTTCGCATGGATTTCTTTATTTAATTTGGAATGTTTTATTTTTGAGAATGTTTTCTTTCTGCTGGGAAATAATAAACTTTTTCAAATTTGTCATTCGTTAAGTAGGAAAAAATATAGGAAAATGAATTTTACCTTCAATTTTTAGGTAGATTTAATAATAATTGAGGGACGTAGATGTGGATTGTTTCATTCTAGAGAAGGTTAGTCGATCTTTTCTTTATTTAGTTTGGAACGTTTTGTCAGTGGAATGAAACAGTGCAGACAGATTGATTGTTCATAGAAAGAGATATTAAATTAGGTGTCACGTTGTGCGATGAAAGGATAATTGATTTTTCGCGTTCATTTCTTAATTTAATTTGGAACGTTTTATTTTTGGGAATGTTTTGTTTTTGCTCTGAAATAATAAACTTTTTCAAATTTGTCATTCGTTAGGTGAAAAAAAATATAGGAAAATGAATTTTACCTTAAATTTTTAGGTAAATTTAATAGTAATTGAGGGACGTAGATGAGGATTGTTTCGTCCTGGAAATGGTTAGTCGATCTTTTTTTCATTTAGTTTGAAACGTTTTGTCACTGGAATGAAACGGTGCAGACAGATTGATTGTTCATAGGAAGAGATATTAAATTAGGTGTCACGTTGTGCGATGAAAGGATAATTGATTTTTCGCGTTCTTTTTTAATTTAATTTGGAACGTTTTATTTTTGGAAACATTTTGTTTTTGTTCGGAAATAATAGCGTTGCAAACTGTTTATTCGTTAGATGGGAAAAAATATAGGAAAATGAATTTTAACTTAAATTTGTAGGTAGATTGAATAATAATTGAGGAACGTAAATGTTCTAAATTTTCATAGGAAATTTATTAAAACTGTCTTCAAAAATATATCCAAGCAATCACTAAAATTCGATTAGCAATAACTATAAAACTTTCGATAATTTTAATACCGTCAAAAAAAAAAGAAATTCGATATTACACCGATTTTAATTAACTCCTCTAAATAAAATATTTCCGGCTTAAATAGGATGAAAAGTTCGCCAGCGTGGTGATTAAAAAGTTAAAAAACATCGTGCCGCAATGAGTTAAATGGAAGGAACAAAAAGAGCTTTATGAATTACGAATTTAAACCGAAAATCGCATTGAAACAGATTTCCTCCAAATTAACATCCCTTTCCAACCAAATCCGTTTCATCGATAGAATAATAAAATTCGTAAAAAAATTAAACCCGCGCTTTGCTTCGAGCTCGTGGCGAGGATTGAAACGAAGGCGGTCGCATAGATAAGCGTAAATCGTGGAAAATTGTGAAACGAGGTTTCCCTTTGAGAAATGAAATAACGATGTCGAGTCAGCAATGAAAAACGTCGGCGAAACCCATGGCCCGGAAACCACAGGTGCCTCCTGGTCTTCCTGCCGGCATAATGAAGCGAACAGCACACTTTCACGAACAGTCGTCCACATAACACCGTAACGAGGCAGCCTGGCGAATGATTAATCGGGTCTAATCGCATTTCCGCCGGATTTCCATTTCGACGAGCGAGCACTCGTCGCCAATAGAAACGATACGCCTGAAATTTCAGGCTAGCAGCGCTATTTGTACAATCGGGGCACGGTGGAGGTGAACAACATACAAGGATGTTTCGTTAATCCTGTATAAACAGATTTTTCTCTCTGTGTGTGTGTGTGTGTGTGTGTGTGTGTGTGTGTGTNTCTTTTTTTTATTTGAATTAGGTAAATAGGAAGTAATAAAGATACTGGTACTTTGATGTTGAAAAAATTTAGAGAAAAGTCGCTTGGATTTTATTTTTCTTTGTTTGTAGGAAAATAAATGCAATTTTTGATATTTGATTTGATACAAAGTTTGAATTGAGAATGGTTTGAGGTAGATTTATATTGCTTTGCTGGGAAAGTAATGTAATTTGTAGGTATTGGTATTTTGGTGTTTTGAAAAAGTTATGAAGTCACTAGGACTTCTTTTTGTTTTGGTTGTAAAAAGATAGGTACAATTAGTATCGTTTCGTTTGAAGTGAGAATGGTTTGAAGTATATTTATATTGCTTTGTTGGGAAAGTAATGTAATTTGTAGGTATTGGTATTTTGGTGTTTTGAAAATGTTATGAAGACACTAGGATTCTATTTTTCTTTGTTTCTGGGAGATTAGGTACAATTAGTATCGTTTTGTTTGAACTGAGAATGATTTAAATTAGATTTATATTGATTTAAGTAACAAAGAAGTATCGAAATTTTCAGATATTGGTATTTTGGTGTTTTGAAAAAGTTATGAAGTTACTAGGATTCCTTTTTCGCTTTGGTTGTAGGAAAATAGACGCGATTAATATTGTTTTATTTGAACCGAGAATAGTGTATATATTACAATAAATTTGTATTGTTTCTACGATTCTCCGTAAGCGTATATATTTTATGAACATAAGAGGTTTCAATTGCGAGTTTAAATTACGTTTAATTATCGGACGTATGATATTAATTACAAACGGTATGAATGACATCGTTATTACATTGTGAAATAAAATTCTATTCAAGTAGTATCGTCATTCGAGAACAATTTTATACCACACAGCTGTATTCTTCCATCGCATTCGACTCTGAATGGAACAAAATCAATAACAAAAGAAACAATCGAGCGAAAATATTTCGTTGAATGAAGGTAAAAATAACTGACCACGGTACCGAACTGAATGATACTTCGTCGAATAAAAATATTTCCTTGACATCCCGTTTCAAATCCAGAAATTCCGATCAGAAATTTAAAATTCATACTTAAATTCGATTATTTAATAACGGACTCAAGTTGTCCAAAATTTTCATTTCTATTTTTCATCAAATTACACCAATATTCTACCCCAATTTTTTTTAAACGAATAATAGAGAATATTCTGATAAAATGTAATAAAATTTTGTCAAATAAAAATGTTTCTATCAATCTGCTGGTATTTCCATCTGATGATCTGCGAAACCCTATATGCAGACCTAAATTCACACGCAAGATCGAACTCGAATTATCCAAAACCTAATTTTCGCTTCTACCCTTCAGCAAATTACTTCACCATTATCTCCTAAAATTTCTTTTGTTGAATAATCGAAGAACTACTTAAAGAGAAATGCGTTTTACCAACCATCCGACATCGAAATGTCTACGAAACCCAAAATTCGGATCTAAATTCACCACGAAAGATCGAACTGGGATTCAAAATCGAATTTTCGGTTCTATCTTTCACCAAATTACACCACCATTCCCTTCTAAAATTTCTTTTATCAAATAATCGAATAACCACTCAAAGAGAAATATATTTTACCAATTAGAAATATCTTTATCAACTTCCAGACATCAGAAAGTCTACGAAACCCAAAATTTGGATCTACATTCACCACGAAAAGTCCAACTAGTATTCAAAATCGAATTTTCGGTTCTATCTTTCACCAAATTACACCACCATTTCCTTCTAAAATTTCTTTCATCGAATAATCGAATAACGACTCAAAGAGAAATATATTTTACCAATCAGAAATATCTTTATCAACTTCCTGACATCGGAAAGTCCACGAAACCCAAAATTCGGATCTAAATTCACCACGAAAGTTCCAACTGGGATCCAAAATCGAATTTTCGCTTCTATCTTTCACAAAATTACTCCACCATTCCCTTCTAAAATTTCTTTTATCAAATAATCAAAGAACCACTCAAAAAGGAATGCGTTTTACCAATCACGTAACAATTAAAAGTCTACGAAACCCAAAATTCGGATATAAATTCACCTCGAAAGTTCCAACTGGTATTCAAAATCGAATTTTCGCTTCTATCTTTCATAAAATCCTCCATCATTCCCTTCTAAAATTTCTTTTATCGAATATTCGAAGAACCACTCAAAGAGAAATATATTTTACCAATTAGAAATATTCATATCAACTTCCTGAGAGCAGAAAGTCCCCGAAACCCAAAATTCGGATCTACATTCACCACGAAAGATCGAACTGGTATTCAAAATCGAATTTTCGCTTGCACTCGCGGGCGAATTACAGGGACATTTTATCCGAGAATTTCCGCAGACGGATAATCCCGAGTACCTGAAAGAAACGTAACAACCGTTGCGACGAACAAAGGGTATATCGTAGCATGCACAAAGGCCAGGAAACCAGCGCCGGTTTAAGAGGCGGCAGCGTCTGCTAAAAGGACGCCAGACAGGGGCTCCGAATTTCCATTGATCGCGAAACGGATCTATATATTTCGAGCGGCTTAATTGCTCTCAAAATGCCCTCGTTACAGGGACCTCTGAAATCTAGTTCAATGGTTTTTGGCTCCGCTGGCCGAGGGCGGAGGCAACATCCGCGGATGAGACCTTCATCGTCGTAGAAAAACGCGGGAAAAACCGAAGGGTGTGGCTGGAAAATTTTTTAGAAAACGTAAGGAACGATGCTAAGACCTTACATTACCTTTTCTCCCCTTTTGCTAGGAGAAAATCTTCGAAAACCGCGGGAAAAACGAAGGACGTGGCTGGAAAATTTTTTGGAAAATGTATGGGGTGGTATGAAACACTTCATCTTTCATTTTTTTTTCTTTTACCCGAAGAAAATCCTCTGAAACTTCCACCGTCGAAGAAAACCGAAGGGCGTGGCTGGAAAATTTTTTAGAAAACGTAAGGAACGATACTATGACCTTACACTAGCTTTCCTCCTCTTTTGCTAGGAGGAAATCTTCGAAAACCGCGGGAAATACGAAGGACGTGGCTAGAAAATTTTTTGGAAAATGTAAGGGATGGTATGAAACACTTCATCTTTCATTTTTTTTTCTTTTTACCCGGAGAAAATCCTCTGAAACTTCCACCGTGGAAGAAAACCGCGGGAAATACGAAGGGCGTGGCTGGAAAATTTTTTGGAAAACGTAAAGAACGATACTAAGACCTTACACTACCTTTTCTCCTCTTTTGCTAGGAGAAAATCTTCGAAAACCGCGGGAAATACGAAAGACGTGGCTGGAAAATTTTTTGGAATTTGTAAGCGATGGTATGAAACACTTCATCTTTCATTTTTTTTCTTTTTACCCGGAGAAAATCCTCATAAACTTCCACCTTCGAAGAAAACGCGGGAAAAACCGAAGGGTGTGGCTGGAAAATTTTTTAGAAAACGTAAGAAACGATACTAAGACGTTACACTACCTTTTCTCCTCTTTTGCTAGGAGAAAATCTTCGAAAACCGCGGGAAATACGAAGGACGTGGCTGGAAAATTTTTTGGAAAACGTAAGAAACGATACTAAGACCTTACACTACCTTTTTTCCTCTTTTGCTCGGAGAAAATCTTTGAAAACCTACAACGTCTTAGAAAACCGCGGGAAATACGAAGGGCGTGGTTGAAAAATGTAAGAGACAGTATCAAACTCTTCTTCTTTCCTTTCTCCTCTTTTACTCGGAGAAAATCCTCGAAAATCTCCACCGTCGTAGAAAACCGCGGGAAATACAAAGGGCGTTGCTAGAAAATTTTTTGAAAAATGTAAGGAACAATATCAAACTCTTCCACTTCCTTTTTTCCCCTTTCGCTTGGAAAAAATTCACCGAAACCTCCACCGTCGAAGAAAACCGCGGGAAACACGAAGGGCGTGGCTGGAAAATGTTTTGGAAAACGTGAGAGGCGATACAAGACTCTTCCTCTTTCTTTTCTCCTCTTTTGCTCGGAGAAAATCCTCGAAAACCTCCACCGTCGAAGAAAACCGCGAGAAAGGCCAAAGGCATGGTTGGGAAATTTTTGGGGAAACGTGAATACCCAACTCGTTACCAAATACCAAAAACGATACCAAACTCTTCCTCTTTCTTTTAAATTCTCTTCCTTTTTCACTCGAAGAAAATCTTCGGAACGTACCTCGAGAAAGGAAATGCGGCTACGTTGGATTTCCACCAACCAAAACATCCTATGCTGTCTTTAACACTAGAACTACAGACCTAGAACGAGTAACTAAATATATTTTTCACCAATGAAAATAATCGTAGTAGTGCGAGAAAAATGAATAACTACAGACAATTGTGTTTCAATTGAGTTAATTTTATATCCCCTTTTTTTAATTTGAATTAAGTAAATAGGAAGTAAAGAAATCTGCACGTACTGGTACATTGATGTTGAAAAAATTACGAATGAAATTATTCGAATTTTTTGTTTTGTAGAAAAATCGATACAATTAGCATTGTCTTGTTTGAACTTGGAATGAATTTCAAGTATCAAATTTATATTGCTTTGTTATTTGAATCAGGTAAATAACTAAAGCTACAGGTATTGGTATTCTCGTGTTTTATGAAAATTATGAAATCACTGGGATTCCTTTTTGTTTTAATTATAACGAAATAAACACGATTTGTAGTAATTAATTAGTTAGTTAGTGATTAGTAGTAATGAACATGTTAGTTGCGTAAAATTTGTATTGTTTCTTCGATTCTCTATAAACGAATCAGAGTATGTAAAAATTTTGTTAAGAACAGTTTGTACACGTTCTTAGAAATTGTGAAAATAAAATATCCGAGAAGAGTCATTTTGACCCCTTTGGTAGTTCTAGTGTTAAAGTGCTCATGGAACATGGGGAATTCGAAACAAGCAGAACCGGTGCATGATAATGCCAAAGCCTGGGGTACTCGTGCGTGGCCAGGTAGACTGATTCATCGAGGCTAATGCAGCACCAGGATGAATCGCCGACGAATTTAACCATGTGCTCGAGTGAATCGCGGTGTGTGCTGGTTTAGCAGAGGATCTACCGGGTGGACCGAGAAACCGAGTGAATTTTCGAAGCTCTTGTTAAGAATGAAAACGGAAATATTAGATTCTAAAGTGTATTTATTACGAAATAATTAATTACGAGAGTTGAAAACAAGGTTTGATTAGGAATAATAAATTAGGAGATTGGACGGTGAGAAGAATTTATTAGTAAATTATAGAAACGGGCTAGTGATGATTAAGGGAATTTAGGAAGCTTTTGTTGAGAATGAAAATGGAAGTATTAGATTCTAAAGTATATTTATTAGAAGATAATTAATTACGAGAGTTGAAAACAAGGTTTGATTAGGAGTAATAAATATAGGGGACCGGCGGTGAGAAGAATTTATTAATAAATTATAGAAACGTGTTAGTGATGATTAACGGAATTTTGGAAGCTTTTGATGAGAATGAAAACGGAAATATTGGATTCTAAAGTATATTTATTACGAGATTTGCAAACAAGATTTGATTAGGAGTAATAAATATAGGGGACCGTACGGTGAGACGAATTTATTAGAAAATTATAGAAACGTGCTGGTAATGATTAAGTGAATTTTGGAAGCTTTTGTTGAAAATGGAAACGGAAATATTAGATTCTAAAGTGTATTTATTAGAAGATAATTAATTACGAGAGTTGAAAACAAGGTTTGATTAGGAATAATAAATATATAGGATTGAACAGTGGGAAGAATTTATTAATAAATTCTAGAAATGTGCAGGTGATGATAAAACATACGAATTATATTTTAGCAAGGTTCGATTATGAGTAATAAATATAGGGGATTGGACAGTAAGAAGAATTTATTAATAAATTCCAGAAATGTGCGAATGATAATTAAACGTATGAATTATATTTTAATCTGAATCAATAGCGATTGTGAATTTATTACAATGCTTTATTTCGTAAATCATGCAATGTACCATCTACAGTGAGCTCATCTTTGAACGTTTTTAATCTTCTTTATATTTCTTTTTCACTATGCACACGTTTTCCGATGTTTTAAGGGAATAATACATCGTCCAGGGTTTTCCAAATTGATAAATAAAAAATGTACAATACTACGTACGGATTACACTGGACTGTGACTTTTTTATTTGACTGTTCCTCTTTGCAACGCTTGATAGAATCCTTTTTCATAGTTCACTCCCCTTTTGTTCATTCACGCGTGTGAGGCCCATTCAGGGGCCTCAGACCCTGTAATGCAACACATTTCTAAATAGACAGTCAAAGGTCCAAGAGCCTTGAATCAAGCGAATTTTGTTACTACGAAGTATTTTAGAACTTTAAAGGAGAAAGTAAAATATAATCGAAGAGATTCTTAAGAGTGACTTACACTGAGTTAATGAGGAGATCAAAAATAGTGACCTAAAAATATATATAGCTATCAGAAGAGCCCAGGATTGAAGGTCTGAGCTTGTCAGAAACGTAGGTAAATATTTAACGATGAAATGAGATAGTAATAAGATAAATAGGATATCGTGTACTTTGGATAATGCTAAAACTAAGAAGAAAGGAGTACAGACATTAAAACGAGAGTAACTCAAAAGTAGAAGAAGAATATTACACAATTTTCAAACAAATTTGAAAGAAGAAAAAATAA
>NIJG01000131.1:624195-635639 GCA_002201625.1 Euglossa dilemma | reverse complement strand
ATTTCCTAGCTTCTGTATCGTGCAATTCGTCGATTTTGCGAACGAGTGGGTGAACCGTGAAAAAAGTTATTTTGCGCAACAGAATGGAGTTACGAGAAGTATATAGTGCGCAATAAATGCGGCGGTATGAGCTTTAGCGAGAAAAGTCAGGATAGAAATTTTGTATCGCTGAGTATAGTTATGAGAAATATATGACATACGGTAAATGCAGCAATATGTGTTTTAGTAAAAAAAGATCGGAGGAAATATTCTGCACTGCAGTTGTGGAAGACACATAGCGTGCAATAAATGCAGTAATATTCGTTTCGATAAAAAAAAAGGATTTATTTATCTTACAGAGTGCATTTATGAGATTGTGCGTGATGTATAATGCCCGATAAAAGTACCGATATCGCGTTTAAGGAAAACAAATATTGAAAGATACGCAAATTGCAGTTTTGAAATGAAGACGATACGTATTTACCATAAGTATACTAACATTTTAATATACTCTTCCGCTAAGAAAGGTAAACGAAAAATCCGTGTAAAAGATTATTAAAAAGCGAGTGATATAAAATAAATTCATCGGAATAATTTTCAAGGGAAATGCTAAACGAATGCATTTCACATAGGAGGACGGAATCGAGAAAATATAAAATACGAGATAAATTCGTTACACTGACTTTTAGTGACGAAGATAAACGAAAATGTTTCATGCAGCAAAATGCATTAACTTTATCTCCAGCGTAAAAGATAAACGGAAATGAAGAGCGTATATAGTTGAAAGCTTCCGCTCCAAAAAATTACGCAGTCATACCTTAAACAAACATTTCGATGCATTACGTTCAATTACATTACAGGCAGAATATATTAACGACCTATTCCCCCGATACGTGGCTGCACATAATTGCTATTTGGGCAACATGCGAGGCTGTTATCGAGAAAATCAAATTTAACTACCTCGTTCAATTGAGTCATTGTGCGTTCTATATTTTCCCGATCTTTTTCACGAATCATTATTAAAAACCCTTCCAGCGCAGAACCGATACAGTTCAGTCGAACGATACCGACGAAACAAATTGAAAATACCAATTGAGAAAAATGAATAACGATCTTCTCAAAGTCGTCTAATTATCTGTATTCAAATTAGAAAAAAAGAACGATGGATCTCTAATTATTATTAAAAACCTATCCAGCGCAAAACCGATACAGTTCAGTCGAACGATACCGACGAAACAAATTAAAAATACCAATTGAGAAAAATGAATAATGATCTTCTCACAGTCGTCTAATTATCTGTATTCAAATTAGAAAAAATAGAATGATGGATCTCTAATTATTATTAAAAACCTATCCAGCGCAAAATCGATACAGTTCAGTCGAACGACACCGACGAAACAGATTAAAAATATCAATTGAGAAAAATGAATAATGATCTTCTCACAGTCGGCTAATTATCTGTATTCAAATTAGAAAAAAAGAATGATGGATCTCTAATTATTATTAAAAACCTATCCAGCGCAAAACCGATCGTTTATATTAAATTTAAATGCGATTACACTATCGCGCATTTAATAGAAATCAGTACGTGCGANACAGGGGGAGGAGAAAAGATTGATAATTCTTTCGAAACGACTTTTAATTTCCAAGCATTTGAATTAAATTTAAGTAGAATTGCACTATGCTTCGTTCAATAAAAAATAGTAAGCGCGATAAATCGAGATTATCAAATTATCAAAAAAAGAAGGAGAGAAAAGAAAAATTAATAATTCTTTCGAAGCGATTTATAATTTCCAAGCATTTGAATTAAATTTAAGTAGAATTGCAATATTCTCCATTTAATAAAAAATAGTAAGCGCGATAAATCGAGATTATAAAATTATCAAGAACAGGGGGAGGAGAAAAGATTGATAATTCTTTCGAAACGACTTTTAATTTCCAAGCATTTGAATTAAATTTAAGTAGAATTGCACTATGCTTCGTTCAATAAAAAATAGTAAGCGCGATAAATCGAGATTATCAAATTATCAAAAAAAGAAGGAGAGAAAAGAAAAATTAATAATTCTTTCGAAGCGATTTATAATTTCCAAGCATTTGAATTAAATTTAAGTAGAATTGCAATATTCTCCATTTAATAAAAAATAGTAAGCGCGATAAATCGAGATTATAAAATTATCAAGAACAGGGGGAGGAGAAAAGATTGATAATTCTTTCGAAACGACTTTTAATTTCCAAGCATTTGAATTAAATTTAAGTAGAATTGCACTATGCTTCGTTCAATAAAAAATAGTAAGCGCGATAAATCGAGATTATCAAATTATCAAAAAAAAAAAAGGAGAAAGAGAAAAGATTAATAATTCTTTCGAAGCAATTTATAATTTCCAAGTGTTTGAGTTAAATTTAAGTAGAATTGCAATATCCTCCATTTAATAAAAAATAGAAAAAGGAGGGTAGAAAATTGATAATTCTTTCGAAGCGACTTTTAATCTCGAATGGTTGGAATGAAATTTAGGTAGAATCGGATTATCGTACGTTAGATGGATGTCTCGTTCGTATTTCACGAAATACGGACGAAACTGGCAGGAATTCCAGCAAACTTAATATCCGAGCACGCATCGATGCTCCTCAGGCGACGTTCCGTCGCGATTTAACGCGGTTTCCATGAAAAGTTCGCAAACGAAACGTCGCGACTGTAACTTCTGTTCCATCCCGCGGAAGGAGCCTTCTGTGGAAAGTGGAAACTTCTTTTTCCGGCTGTTTTCACGTGTCAACGCGATCGCTGCCACTTTGAAAGGCTTCTCGATTGCTTGGCCGGTATTTATACAGCGCCACTTGGCAAGAATTCTTCCAATATCACGGTTAACGTTGCCCTCCCGCTACTTCGTGTGCACGCCAATTAAAACTTTTCCCGATAACGTGTACATTGCACACCGGGTGACTCGGAAATACCTGCCCGAGTGACAGCTAGTGGTCGTGAAACCCTCCAAGGTGAAACGTTGTTGGGTGAAACGCGATTGAGAGTACTTCCTTTGCTCCGTTCAGACCTATTTTCCCATTATTTTTCAGTCTACACTGCGAGTCTTTGATGCAAATTTTAGGTTAGGAAGTTGAAGGTTAGGAAGCAGAAGTTGAGAATTGAGAATTAAAAACTAAAGAATTAGCATTGAGAATTGGAAATTAAGTATCGGGAAGTTTACGTTCTACGTACCGAATTTTCGGTGTGAGGTTCAGACTTCGAAATTGTGCATTTAAGATTAAAAATGAGAATTTAGAATTGGAAATTAAGTACCATAAAATTTGAGATTTGAAATGGGAATTTAGAGCTGGAAATTAACTACCGTAAAATTTGTCTACGTTCCGAATTTTCGGTGTGAGGTTCGGACTTCAAAGTTGGAGATTTAAGATTAAAAATGAGAATTTAGAATTGGAAATTAAGTACCGTAAAATTTGTCTACATTTCGAATTTTTGGTGTGAGGTTCAGGCTTTGAAATTGTAAATTTAGAAATTAAGTACCATAAAATTTATCTGCGTTTCAAATTTCCAATGTGAAGTACAGACTCCGTAATTGTAAATTTGAGGTTCAAAATTAGAATTTAGAATTGCAATTAAGTACTATAAAATTTGTCAACGTCTCGAATTTTCAATGTGAGATTCAGACTTCGAAGTTGGATATTTGAGATAGAAATGAGAAATTAAAATTGAAAACGAAGTATGAGAAACTATAAGTTTGACTCGAATAATTATAGATCCTGAAATGTTCGAGCCAAAGCGGCCAGAAAATTGAAGAGAGCGTATGATTTACCTGTTTCAAAAATGTCATCGACTTATTTGTCATTCCGCATTCCGAATGTTTAGTATGGAAGTCAGGTTTTCTCCCTCTGTCAGGAGAATAGAGGTTCGGAATTAAAGAGTGGAAAATAGGAACTGACATCTTGGAAATGGCAACAGGGAATTCAGGATTAAAGTCTGAATACCAAGAATGGGATATTCCAACCGAGGAATTTATAATCTAAAATTGAAAACCTACACAGATTGAAAATTAGGTATCATAATTCGCAAATTGAAAATTAAAAATCAAAATTCCCCGATGGAAGTTAAAAATGAAAAATTAAGATTAGAAAAAATTGGAAATTGTAATCTGGAATTAAAAACCTACACAGCTTGAAAATTAAGTATCAAAATTCGCAAATTGAAAATTAAGAATCAAAATTCCCCGATGGAAGTTAAAAATGAAAAGTTAAGACTAGAAAAAATTGGAAATTGTAGTCTAAAATTGAAAATTAGGTATCAAAATTCGCAAATTGAAAATTATAAATAAAAATTCCCCGATGGAAGTTAAAAATGAAAAGTTAAAATTAGAAAAAAAAATATATTGTAATCTGAAATTGAGAACCTACACAGATTGAAAATTAGGCATCAAAATTCTCAAATTGAAAATTAAAAATCAAAATTCCCGATTTCCATTAAAAATAGAAAATTAAATTGTAAAAAATTGGAATCAAAAATTGAACCTCGCAGTTTCGCAACGGTATTCAAAAGTTAATAACAATTATCCAAATACTTATCTAAGACAATACACCGACACGCAGATTATTCTCATTCATGAAAAAGGCGAAACAAATGCCAGGATCACCGCGTTTACTAATTACCATTCCCAAAACTTTAATTCTCTCCATTAATATCCGATAAATCGATATAACTCGACATCGCGGGAAAAATCCAATTACGAGCAGCAAACAATAACCTGCTAATCAATCCGATCGTTCAGTCCGATCAATTAAAATGATCTTGAATCCTGCACGCAAACGTTTCGTTGCGAGATTAATTGGGACAGCGGCATCATGTGGTCGACCATGGTCATACACGCCATTATACGAGACTCGAACTTCCTAATTAACTAGCAACGGCACTTTTTCGAATACCCATTGCCACACGCTCGTATCAAACTTTTCAACCAGCTAATTAATTAGATACGCAAACGTACGTAACTTCAAAGAATAACTCCGGTCTCTTGTTTTTACCGGCGTGCGATAAAGCGCCATCTGGAAATTCATAGTTCGCCACGAACACGAGTGCTCCTACTCGATTATATTTAAAAGCCTCGAACAGAGAGCTTAAAGCTCCTTCACGCGACGAAATTTACCTTTTGCACGCGAAATTTCCCTTTTTCTATAAGAATTTGTATAATAATAAACGACACGGCATTTTCAGATACCGAACGATCTTTTTATATACTAGATTCTTCGAAAATCGTGTCAAAAATCAAATACTTGACGTTTCCTTAAATTAAAGCTGTCTCACGCTATTTGTTATGTCATAATTGGGACTGTGAAATGTGGATTGAAATGGATATTCTTTTGTAAAAGATATCGAAAATTATTGGATGACGAATTTTGAAGTGAAAGAATGATCGAGGATAATTTTCGAAAAGAGAAGGAGATCCTTTTGAAAATTGGAGCTAGTTTGTAAAAATTCTTGGAGGAAGAATTAATAAAAGAATTAAGAAAAATAAATGGAAATAAAATTGGAAATGAATAAATATCGAAGATAATCTTTGAAGAACGTTTGTTTCGAAATCCCAATTGAAATTAATTTTGTAATAAAATATAAATCGAATATTTTGATGTAGAATAAAGGCCATGATAACGGGGCATAAAATTTCACGATCTCTTAAATCATGCTTCGCGAAATATTTGATATTGCACTTTGCTGCCTCTGTTCCTTGCCGTAATTACACAAACATAAAACCCTGTTCCATAATTAATCGACTACACTTTGTTTCGCCATTGCGATGTGGCGTTTCGTTCATCGAATAAATCGGCTGTGCGTCGTTTAATTAATCTACGCTTAATTGAAAACCAGGCTTCGTTTCGAACGGACCGACTTTTCGCAAACGTTATTAAACGAATTTCCCTCGATTCTTACCGACCGATTAATTAAAAGCAATCCATTCGAGCGATCCGTTTGAAAAATCAACGATACATCAACCGTCAAACGGATGTAGGTAAACCCACCAATCAATGAGTCAGAAATTAATGAAACAACCAACCGTGTGAATTGTTAGGTCGGCTATTTTTCCACGATTTCCCCCGATTTTGCACGATTTTCCTTCGATTCTCCCGAAATTTTCCTATAAGTTTTTCTGCATTTGTCTTCAATGTTTCCAAGATTCTTTTCTCAATTTCTTTCCTATTTCCTCGAATTTTCTTCAATTTCCCTCGATTTGGCTTAATTTTCCTTCGATTTTTCCTAAATTTTCCTGTGAGTTTTTCTACATTTTTCTTCAATGTTTCCAGGATTCTTTTCTCGACTTCTTTCCCATTTCATCGACTTTTCTTCGATTTTCCTTCAATTTCCCTTGATTTTCCCTCGGTTTTCCTTCGATTTCCCGCGATTTTGCTCGATTTTCCTTGAATTCTTATAAAATTTTGCTTCGAGTTTTCCTATATTTTTCTTCGATGTTCCCAGGTTTTTTTTTTCGACTGCATTCCCATTTCCCCGATTTTTCCTCGATTTTCCTCGGTTTTTCTTCGGTCTTTCTCGATTTTTCCACCATTTTCTCTCGATTTCGCAATTTTCGAGCAACATCGTGCACGATACCGTGAAATACAAGGATCGTGAAGCGATTTCATCGCCTGGAGTAATTTAACCGCAACGTGGAGATCTAATAAAGATAAACAACGTGCGGATACGACCGTAAATTTTTATAGGAAACCACGTCTCCATACGTTTCAGACCGATTCGACGTAGTATAGACGAGGAATTTATTCCTCTCCAATGTTCGATGTCAAAGTAATTTCGTTTTACGGGAAGTTCTTAGTACGGTTTCCCTATTTACAACAGGGAAATTCCTAACTCCCCGAATCGTCTCTGTCGAGGCGAGAGATGGCTCGAGTGGAGAATTTTTAATGGAATCGAAGATAAACTCGCGCTAGTTTCCAAAGTTTCTTTCCGTGTGAATAAAACATTCGGTCGCTAATTTCTCGAATAATTTATTTATTCTACGTATTATGATATCCTATCACTCCTCTGCTCCTTTTTCTCCTCTTTTTCCTTTTTTTTTCCATTGAAAGAGACAGGGAATTTCTGAAGTTATAAAATGCAAAGAATGTCGTTTATCGGCGTTCGAAGTATTTCACTTTCACATCTTTTCGATCTTTTTTCTCGTAATTGAGTAAACAGACGGATACAAAAAGTTATTCGATATTTCATTCAAATGCGTATTATCGAGATCCGTATATTTTTTTCTTTTCTTTCTGGAATCTTTTTTAGGGATCAGATACACGGAATAACGTGATACGCCATTGTTCGAAAATGAAGATATTTCCATTCGTTTCCGTCGAAAAATAAATTGGAAAAAACGAAACGCCGAGGTGTATAATATAAACGTAAAAGGACTTCCATGTTTTGGAGTTACTCGTAAAAAATAAATACATAGCGAAATGCCATACGTTATTATTTGAACCATCAAAGGAGCGCGAATATGAAGAAATTTCCATTTAAATTTATTTCAAACTAAACACGCGAAACGAAATACTGCGAAATATACGAAAGAATGTCGTCTTTTGAAATTACACGTGGGAAATAAATGCGAAATAGTATGACGTTATTCAATCCGTCGAGGAAAATCGAGATATTTCCATTTGCACTTATTTAACGTTAAACACGGCGGACGAAACGGCGGGAAATTCAATTTGAATCGAAAAACAACAACGGTGCGGAATTACGCGTGAAAAATAAATACAGGACATAACTCGATATATTATTCTTTCAACCACCCGGAAGCTTTGGAAATCGATAAATATCCAATCGCGTTTAAAATTAAACGCGACAAATAAAACGGCGGGAAATTCGAAACGAATTGCAGAGAATTTCCGTACTCTGGAATTACGCGTGGAAAGTAAATAGGGAATAGAACGTGGTATGATGTTATTCAATCCGTCGAGGAAGCTCGAAAATTGAGAAATTTCCCGATACTTATTTAAACCAGATGATCGAAAACGCGGGAAATTCAATTTGAATTGAAAGATAACGTTCTGGAATTACGCGTGAAAAATAAATCCAGGACATAAGTAGATATATTCTATAATTCGATATATTCTTTCGACTACCTCAGAAGCTTTGAATATCGACAAATATCTGTTCGCGTTTGAAATAATACGGCGGGAAAATCGAAAGGAATTTTAAGAAATTTCAAACAATTTCTATAACATGGAATTACGCGTGAAAACTAAATACAGGACATAAGTCGATACCTAATATTATTCTTTCGACTGCACCAGAAGCTTTGAATATCAACAAATATCCTTTCGCGTTTAAGAAAAAACGGCGGGAAATTCGAAAGGAATTTTAAGAAATTTCAAAGAACTTCCATACCGTGGAATTACGCGTGAAAAATAAATCCAGGACATAAGTAGATATATTCTATAATTCGATATATTCTTTCGACTACCCCATAAGCTTTGAGTATCGACAAATATCTGTTCGCGTTTGAAATAAAACGGCGGGAAATTCGAAAGGAGTTTTAAGAAATTTCAAACAATTTCTATACCATGAAATTGCGCATGAAAAATAAATACAGGACGTAAATCGATATATAATATTATTCTTTCGACTGCCCCAGAAGCTTTGAATATCAACAAATATCCGTTCACGTTTAAAATAAAACGGCGGGAAATTCGAAAGGACCTTCAAGGAATTTGTATATGGTGGAATTACGCGTGGAGGATAAATGTAGAATATAACGGAATATATTATTATTCCGACCAGCAGGGTGGCTGGAAAGTGAAAAGATTGAAAGATACAGGAAGACACAGCGTGACACGGGTAAACGTGCGAAAGAACAAGGGGAAGCGGATCGTGTATTGTCAGACACGTCCTGCAAGGAATACAGCGCGAACCATACCACGGACTGGCTGAGAAACGGGCAAAATACGAGGGTAAAGAGGAAATGGATCGTCCATTGTCAGACACACGTTGCATTATAATGCAACAGAGGCTATAGGTCTCTGGAACTTTCCGTGTTCGTGTTACTTTCACAAGAGAATTAATGTTCCGTAGGAAACTCCTTTGAATTTTCCCCAACGTATTAATTCTGTTTGACGATATTAAATTACCGAATGCAAACGTTTATCGTAAATACCACTATTATTATCCCTTCCAATTAACTTTATTATTATTTCCAACCATCATCTCTGTTTTATTTTATAAAATTATCAGAATTATAGAAATATTTAGGTATTTATTTCTGCAAAATTATTACGTCTTGTTTTTTTATTATGAAAAATGATAGTAGCTTGATAATATATTGGAGAAAATGATTCATCGTTAAATAACAAAGATTGTTTTACTTTTTATCGTATTATTGGTTGCAGTTGTATAAAACACGCATCTGAATCAGAATTTCGAAATTCTTCTCTCGAATAACAGGGAATAGTGGTTTGTTTATGACTCTAGCAGACTTTCAAGATCCTATCCATCGGTTAATCGACTTTCCATTGACACGATCTTTCGTCGGGTTTACAGAGTTATTCCAGGGAAGTGTAGTTTTTGAAAACATCGAAAAGAGCTATAAATTACGTTTGAAATGCCCGAACCGAGGAAAGTTCGTTAAAGTTCGCGAGGCCAGAGTGGCTGGCAGTTTCGAAGTTGGAAAACTACAAAGTTACAAGAACACCGATCGTGGAAGTACTAGTTCGGAAATACTTCGACTTCTTGCGATTAATTTAACGCAGCACATGAACTCGAACGTCCTTTTTTTTCGAACGCTTTCGAAACGATCCGAAGGATTTCGCATCTCGCATTCGAAATGTCAGTCGATGATCTTTCTCTGTCGTTATTTATTCTCGATAAGGATACACATTTGACGGAATTAAATTAGGATTAATTAATCGCGGAAGAATGCAAGGATACGTGTACCGTGAAATTAGAAATTAGGGAACCAGCTTTGTCACCTTTATTCTTTCTCACCCAGCGTTTAACGATATCCGTCCACTTTCAAAAGGAACGTAAATCCTTTCCTAATGAACCTGGCATTTCAAAGGTAAAAAGTAGAATTCCCCTGCAAAGAATTATCTTCAAAAGGACTAATATTCAAAAGAAGCTTTAATTACGACTTCGAGCCGAGTTCGCAGGATCCACCTTCCTAATTTTTTATTTCCCGTCTCTATGAGTCTGCTTTAAAGCCATAATTGACATCGAATACCAATTTTAATGGAAGACGTCTCTCGGCTGTACATACCTTGCTTCGAACAATACCGAGGAGCACGTCAAAGAAAATTAGCCTGAATTATCTCCATTAATTTGCCGGCAGAAAGGATCATGCAAATTTGACAAATTCAACATCGATGCGATAAACCTTTTCAACTCCCATTAATACCAATTCTGTCATATAGCAACATCTAACCCAGATAAATCCCTTAAACCCGGCCATTAATCATCCCCGCTTCAATCTGTCAGCCAACCAAACCGTTCGGCCGGACTCAAAAATCATCTCATCTTCACGCAACAAACGATTTATGTCGATTCGAAAGGGTACACTCAAACTTCTCGAAATTCTTCTCGTGAATTTCTAAACATCGTCTGAAAATTTTGTTATTCTTGAATAAATAAATCACGTAAACTCGAAGTTATAATTCCAAACTTTATGGTTGGGCCCTTAATTTCTGAAATTATCTCGTCTTTAATCGTCAAGTTTCCATGTCAATCTAAAACTTATCGTATCTAATGATAGTTCTATCATAGATCTTTTCTTCCAAGAGTCAACTTATTTTCTTTGAATAAAGAACAAAGATGTTGCGAAAATTATGTTTTTAAATTTAGCTTAATCTCTTGGAGTTAATATTGTGTACTTGCAATGGATTTTTAAGAATTATCTCGTTTTCTCGTGAGAAGCTATTCATATTGATCCAAATCTCAACGTTTTCATTGACTTCCAATTGACAATTGACTTCCAATTTTCAAGGATCACCTGAACCTTCTCTAAAAACGTATTCTAAATTCTTTAGACGCCTCTTATAAGCTCGATCTTCAAAAATCTCATTTCATTCCAATAAAGAATCCAGGTCAACCCAGAATTGTATTTCTAAATTCATCTTAATCTCATCGACCTCCTGTAGATCTATTATGGATCTCCAAGAATTATCTCGTTTTCTCGCAACAAATTATTCATACTGACCTAGATCTCGATTTTTTCATAGACTTCTATGGATTCCAATTTGCAGGGATCACCTGAACCTTCTCTAAAAGGGTATTCTAAATTCACCAGACTCCTCTCATAGACCTTGTCTCCAAAAATCTCATTCTATTCGAATAAAGAACTTAGATCAACCAAGATTGCGTCTCCAAATTGATCCTAACCTTATGGAGTTCTGAAAACGTATTTTAAATTCACCACACTCCTCTCACAGTCCTCGTCTCCAAAGTTCCTATTATGTACTTGCTACTGATCTCCAAGAATTATCTC
>NIJG01000131.1:553889-584310 GCA_002201625.1 Euglossa dilemma | reverse complement strand
GTATAAACAAATTCGCTATTCTTAATTACGTAAATTCTACTCCTGATTTCCATTGCGTTAGAAATTTATTTCCAAAGGATATATATAGAATCGTATTTACATGAGAAAATAATGGAAGTCTCAGGTGCTTCATATATTTTGATGTAACGCAAAATAAGAGATAAACTTTCTTTCAGAAATAAATGACTGTCGAAAATATGTATACTCGAAAATTTAGGAGCATTTATTTCAGCTTGAGTAAAACACGTTGGATTTTTTAATAGAAAAAGAAATATAGTTACAGTTTTAAATCGTTGTTTCAAATCTATCGTCAATTTAAATAATAACGTATAAACAAATTCGCTATTCTTAATTACGTAAATTCTACTTCTGACTTCCATTGCGTTAGAAATAAAATCATCGTCCTCTTTCCTTAATGTCCTAATTTTATTTCCAAAGGATATATATAGAATCGTATTTACGTGACACTCGAGTGGCAAATGTTTTCGCGAGAATTTATGCCACACCCCGTATATGTGGAACGATCCAGGTTAGAGATGAAATATTATTAGTTACTATAATCGTGACTGTGGATGTAAATATCGACGAGTTGGAGGCTAGAATCGAGGAACGGATGAAACTCGGTTAATCGACACGAGTACCTAAGTATTAACGAGAAACATAAACGGCGAAGGAAGCATAATTGCCAAGAGTAATAATCATTACTGAGAAGCGAACGAGCGCGTCTGCATAATTCAAAAAATTACCTTCGTCTTATTCCACTAGTTATTCCTCTGCGAAGATTAAAAATGTATTAATTCCCCGATATTTTCATGAAAAAATCCGCCATAAAGAATTCCAATCGAAATAATTATAACGATGAAAAATAATGAGGAAAAACCACGAAAAATATTTTCACAAATACAGAGGAATAAATGTAAAAAGAAACCTCATTATGCAAAATTTACTTAACCAATTAACTTTTTTCGAAATAACAAGGAAAATATTTTATTCCCTTGTCACGAAGCTTAATCGGGCTTTTTTTCCACTTTAATTCGTTCGGTAATAATAATTACTGAAACGAATAGATCGTTTGGCGCTGTGAAAAAAAAAAGATTCAATATTATTGCGTAGGGTATTTACGAGATAAAACGCGAACAATTTAAATACATGGAAAACTTCCAAATTAAAAGCGATACGATATAAAGGATACGAGCCAGATGGAAAAAACAAAGTGTACCCGTGGCTAACATCCAAGTTGAAAGAATACAGATGGAGGGTTAAATCAGAATCGTGCAGACGCGCCCGTGTGCGTGTATACTTGTAAATAAGCGCGCGCAGCACGCAACGCGACACGGTAAAAAGCATAGCGCCTGGGGCGCGGCACGATATTGCGTTACTAACGAGATATTAGGTGACACACGCGTGTATGTGTATACATGATACGTAGGTAGAGAGTCTACTAAATCGCCGTGTCTTACCACGAACATCTGCGAAGGCTTTCATTAATTTCCTCGAGCACAGCGAGAGCGTCGCGTTTAATTCGATCTCGTTACGAAGCACCGGCTGCACGCTGCGCGCGCACCCTGCTTTCGCGATAGAAACCTGCGCGCACACCCTACTCTCGTAATAGAAAGCTGCGCGCACACCTCGCTCTCGCGATAGAAAGTTGCGCGCGCACCCCACTCCCGCGATAGAAAATAGCGCGCGGTTTTAAAGTGGAGTTCCAGCGCGAGATTAATAGAATCGTTCTTTTCGGTTTTGTTTCCCGTTCTACAGATTAAAATTAAAAAGATTAAGATTGGGCACGTAGTTTCATCGGGATTGATTAGTTTTTAATTTGTAATATTTTCGAAGCTTCGATTCTTGTGATAATTCAAAATTATTTGGAACATATGATTTACAATACTTTTTGTAATTAATTTACAATAATTTTTTTTTAAGTACTCAGTAATTTATAGGTGGTATTGATGTAGGAATATATTTTATCAGAGCTTCGTAAACTCGTTATATAAGAATACTTGTGCCGCTGTGTTGATGGAAATTAACGAAAGCCAATTTGTGAAATATTTCTTTAGCGATACTTCAATTAATGTGTTCTATTGAAATAGAAATGTCTGATCTAATCTACAGTCGGGTTACGATGGAACATCGATCGTAACGAACTGAGACGTTCGGTCTCCGAGGATCGTTTTATTTTTTATTCCAGGCAATGACTTCCAAAGTGTTGTATGTACAAAATTATATGAACTTCCAGTGAGTTTTACCATTTAAGGATCCTCCGATTTCATCTTCAGCGATGAAACCACGTTAAATGTTTATAAGAGCATTTTCATAATTCGTATTACATGGTCCACTATACTCGCGTGAACGAAAGTATAAATTACGATTATTTTTTTAGGGAATAGTTTCGCAAAGATGTAATAGCACATTTGAAAATGAAGTTTTATAAAGGAAAACCAAAAATTTTTCCCTAAAATAAAGATTTCGACTAATGAGATATTTGAAAAAGTTTTGATTTAAATCCAAATGGAAAACTTTTCGTAATGGAATTTTTCTAAATTCTCTCAACACGTTCCGCACTTTGGAAATGGTTGGCCTATCGAGTACCGAGTTCACCTTAAGGCAGGTTTCGAACATGAATGAGAAAAGGAAAGATTAATACTGATTACTTGCCAACAGAGACTTTTCAACTTTCATCGTCAGCCGTTAAGTGTACAAAGGGTCTCAATGTAACAATTAACACGTACAACATAAGGATTCTGACCAAAAAAACTTTAGAATATACTTCAGAGAACTGAGATTATTATACCAAGTTCTTGATCTGATTGTGTATGGCCTGTAGAGAACGACCGTAGAATAACGAGTACTTATTGTTAGAGAATTATACATTGTTGAAACGTGGATAAAATCTATTACGTAGGTAATAGTGCGAGTGTGAGCGACACGAACATGTACAAGCCTCTTGATTGTTCGAATAATTCCATTTCTTCCATTGAGAAGCTCTATCGTCAAAGATACTCTTATTATTACCACATAGCTATTTACATTTGAAATAATAAAATAGCATTCTTTCATTATCGTAATTACTAATACCTACACATTTGTAAATTAAAATAAATCATTCTTAAAATCACGATGCTTTGATATAAGAAAAATGGAAAAATTCGTCGAAAAAATACCGTTAAACGAAACCTATGCGCAGCGCTCAAAATTGTTTCCTAGGTAAGAAATACTTTTGATAAAAAAAAAGAAATAAAAAAGCAAGAAAATACCTTGTCCCTTTTTCCAGTAGAATAGATAAGTATTTTAAAGTCTACGGAATGTATGTAAATATCTTTTGCGTTCGCGATATTGTAAAAATAGCGAATATATATATATGTATTTTATCCGTAATAGGTGAAATCATATTTTTATTGTTTTAAGCTTGAAAAATCACAATGGGAGGCTTGTGCAATATGGCGGACTTTTGATGTTCCTCGCGCGTGCATTCGTGCACCGTGACATTTAGATGTTTTTTATGATGGATCATAAGATCTCGTCGTGCGTGCGACAGATTTTAGAGATTTTATGGATGTTACACGACTTGCTCGTGATAAGGGCCGCTTAGTGAGTAATTCCTATTTCTATTGAAAGTAGCTGTTGTTTTATGTAAGAAAACGAAGAAACGGAGAGATTTATCAGTTTCAAGACGCGGCTCGATATACTAAAATGTCTATTGCAATGACCAACTTGATAGATTGCTCTATGTATTACGATATATTATTTCTTCTGGTGCATTTGTAACAAATAAATAATTAAAGAGATATCTTGGAGTCATTTCTCTTTTCCCGCCAGAATCCTTCGCGTAATCAACGGTAACATATAGCATACGATCATAGAAAATCTGTATTAAGAAAAATTTATAAATGACTTACCGAATAATTCATCCTGAAATGCATGATACTGTGACCATTTCTTTCTTAAACCATTCCTCTTGCGTTTATAGAAACACACGTATAGTTCGTAAAGATATACGCACATTATTCTTTGTTAAATCCACGAAATTCTTGCTAGAAAACACTTTTTACGTAATGTATAAAGGCGCGCCACTTCACTTGAAGAATATTTCGAATTAAAACAGTTGATCTGTGTATATGAAACAATGGTGAATGGAAACAATGGAAAAATAGGACCACGAGAACGCCATCTGGTTGGTAACTCCAAAAATGGCGCGAAATATTTAAACACGTTAACAACTGTTGCGCAGAGTTTATATGTAACTAACTTCTTTGATCAGTAAAATAGAAAACGAGACAAATCCTTTAGTCGTATTAAGAATTGTATATTGTTTCAAATGGAATATCAATTTAAAACGCAAAATAATGAAGTATTGTTGTTTAACGTATTGTTAAACACATTGACACAGGAAATGAATAGACCTAAAGAGAACAGTATACAGAGAGTGAGAATTCTCATACTTTTATTCTATCAATTGTTCCAACATTTGTACGAGCTGGATTATTGTCGACGCTATGAAATATAAAAAATGAAAACACTGTGAAATATATAAACATAGAAATCGCACGCGAATACGATTGATCACAAATTAGAAAGAAAAAAAGAATCACAATAATGCTATGTAAGTGTACTATAGTTCTGTACATTTATTTCTGCATTCTATAATTTGAAGACGATAATTATAATTAATAATGATAATCAGAATAATAGGTATTGATGATATGATTATATCCAAACAACAATTGATAATCTCCTATCTAATATTGTACAGCTCTTAATAATTTATAGAATTCAACAAGCCGCAAAATATAAGTAAAATATTAAACAATTTCATATTTGCTTGCGCATCGAATATCAATACTTAGATACTAAATATTTAGAGTGCGCAATCAACATGATACCTTATTATACAAAATCTCTGTTCAATGCGCCACTTTTTCATGAAGACAATTATGGAGAAAAGAATTAAAATTTGCATTAAACATAAGAATTGTTTAATTTGTTGAGATATACGCATATCAACTATATCCAATAAAAAGCATTTGTAAAGGATAAATTGTTAATACTATTGCAGGCTAATCTCATGTGCAATGCCGGATGTTGATAGGAAGACTACTAAGTCGTAAATGTAATTCGTGCAAACTAACATGATTTCGAGCTAAACACTTGAATGATAGACGCAATATAACGCCTATTAAATTAAAATACAAAAGAAATTCATTATTTGATTATGGTATTGAAAGATTGACACATTACAGCAAACGGGAAGACTACAAAAAATTACTAGAATAATTTTCCTTTTGTGAACACCATTTTCCTTCTTTTTCTTCTTTTTTTTTTATAAGCTCACATACATTACATTCTAATTTTCTCGATCGTAGACATATATGCATACAAGCATACGCAACAATGAACACGCATACGCGTACCCACACGCACACATATAAAATTGTGATGCAAATGAAAGTTTATGATGTCTCGACGTAATAATAATTTAACAAAGTTTGGGATTCTGAATAAACAGAAGTTCTATTTATACGGGGATATAATTAAACGTATTCAAATAAATCTAAAATTCCGCGCGCTTTAGAGTTAAGCATAAGTAAAAGCGGACAACTCATCACTTGATTTTTCTGTATATACATGTATACCTTAATACATAAAACAAAGCGACCACTGGATAGTGGTATAGCTTTATAGCAATGAATGAAACTCGACGATTTCAAATAATACTTGAAATAAGTACACCGTACGAGTTATAAACTTACAAAAGTAACATGGCAATCAACTAGTGATTGATCCCTTATGAAATTTCGAAATTGTTACAAGGAATGAGTATATTATTAAGATGAAACTAGACGTAGAAGAAAGAAAAATGTCAATTTCTCCCACGAATTAATCACCTGCACCATTTGTTTATTCTCACTCATACCTTGCATCACATGCGACGACGATTATATTACAAGACTCTCTTTATATACTCACGCCGTCAAAAATCAAAATTATTTTTTGTCTCGAACGAAGAACTAAACTTACTAATAAAATACCTTCGAGCGGGCAAAAATTTCTTATATATTAATTTCTTATATACGTTTTATAATATCGTAAGTTGACTTTTTCAGACTAAAAAGTCACAATCTTTTTTGATAAAGAGAACAGAGAAAATACACGTTTCCAAATTTGAAGTAAGTTCTTAATTAATATTCAACCACGGCTCGTAGACCTCGATGGTTGTCAAAGTTTTGCTAAATTGGAAAGCTTGAATATCAATATCACTTCACCTATTACACTCTTCGTAAACCTCTTCTCATCACGAAGCATACATTCTGTTGATTTCGTCTTGGTAACGTTCTTGCACTGCTTTCCTTTTGAGCTTAAACGCAGCTGTTACTAGTCCCATGTCCGGTGTCCATTGTTCCGCACATAATTTTATTGCACCAGGAATTTCAAATCTCTGAAGTTTACCTAAATTAAAAAAAAAGTGATTTATATAATACCGAAAAATATCAAGAAAATTGATATTTTATAAAAAATTATGTTTCAAATGTTTACTTTTTTTGGCTTGTTCAATCACTTCTTGAAATACCGCTTTCTCAACTTCTGGATTATTACAAAGATCCTCTAAGCTCTTTCCAAAAATTCCCAAATTATTTGCAATTTGCTCTAGATAATAATGATTAGGTACTACTAGTGCAACTGTGTGACTCTTACTCGAATCGCCATACACACAAATATTCTCTACAACAGGACTTGTTTTCAATTCTGCTTCGACTTTACCTAAAGAGACGTATTCGCCCATTTGTAACTTAACTAAGTCTTTCTTCCGATCTGCAAAAATAAATATCAATCCAATAAAAATATATTAAATGATATTTTCCGTAAAGAGCTTAATGTCAAGATTAAAACATACCTATAATTTTTATGCAACCATCTTCGTGAATTTCTCCAATGTCACCGGTTCTGAACCACTGTTTTCCATCTTCTTGAAAAAAGTCTTCTTTCGTTTTACCTTCTAATTTATAGTAACCATCCGAAACGTTATCACCACCAACTACGATTTCCCCTCTAGGATACGGAGTATCTGTAACTCTGTAACCAGCTTCTTCCCAATTTTCTAAACGAATGTCGCAAGCTGTGGTTGGTCCGCCTACTCTTCCAGTACTTCTATCCCACCCTAAAAAGAAAAATCACGTAACTTGATATGTTACGTGAAAAATGTACAAAAAATATTTTAAAAAAAGGACAAAACGTACGATCCATAACAGTAGCACAAGAAGTTGTTTCAGTAAGACCATATCCTTGAGCAACAGTAAGACAGAGACAAAGTTTAACTTGAGTCTGTGTCTCTGGAGTCAAAGGTGCACCACCACAAAGTATAAGTCGAACCTTTCCACCAAGGACTTGCCTTGCAGCTCCGAAGATATATTTATTGAAAATTGGAGTATCATAACCACGTTTATACCATTTCAATTTGTAATTATAGGCAAATTTAAAGATTGCCTCCCTTAAAGGTCCCGATTTTTTTACTTTTTCATTGATGCCTTTAGAGATACGATCCAAAATAAGCTAAAGAAAGGAAAGATAAAATAAAATTACTACACAGTTGTATTTCAATATGATACAACAGAATAACTAACGCAAATATCATATTTTTAAAACTTACTGGCACAGCAGTTAAACAAGTTGGATGCAAAACTGATGCGTCTCCTTTAGAACCTCTTTGAATCTTGCTACTCGAATCAATCATAGTAAGAGGTGAACTATAGCCAATAGGCACACCAGTTAAAAGGCACACAGTCTCAGAAAGGAGTTCAAACACATGAGCCAAAGGTAAGAATGCAAGAAACACGTCGTCTGCCCTAATTTCAACGCCGTCACAAAACGCTTTCATTACAGAGATCACGTTCTTGTGTGACAAAAGTACACCTTTTGGTATTCCGGTCGAGCCAGATGTATACATTATAATTGCAGTATCTTCGGTTCGTGGTGGGTTTGTTGGTGCATTAGAAGAATTACCTTTCTTGATGACGTCAGAAAATGGGATGAGTTTAACACCTTCCTGAAATGTAGTAATTAAATATATAAACTAATGGAAATTTTTATATAATATTTTCTATAGTTAAATATTCTAATACAATTATGAAAACCGTTTTTAAAACCGTGTAAGATTTTTTACTTTCGAAGAACATGAAATATATTGATATTTATGAAACGGTATAGAAGACAAGAACAAAGCAAATTTTATTCATATCACGTTTCTTCTGAAAAACAAATGTTATGTTAATTCTTACAAGTATTTTTTTCACTTTCTTACATTGATGATTGATTGATTATCATTTACATAACGTTTATCTGGCATTGCGTCAATTAGTCACGCGAAATGTCAATTTAAAACATTCTGTGTATTACAGATGTAGTACATCAGAATACTCACTTTGTATCCACTAGTATTCGTAGCTTTCAGCTGATCTTCCATGTAAATAATAGTTTTGACATTATGTACCATTTTTAAAAGCTGTTTGAATTTTGGCAATAAATCGTGACTAGTGATCACAGTATCGACTTCCGTTTCGTTAATTCCATGAGCAATAGCTTCTTCACCCAAGGTTGCGTAAATCGTGACTACAACCAGATTTTGCTTGAAACAACCGTAGGCCGCTATCATCCATTCTTCTCTAGTCTCAGCAAAAATCACGATATTTTTACGCGCAGTGAGGCCATATTCTTTTAAACCTCGACTAAACGATACCATAAGCCTGTGGACCTCCGTATAGCTTTTCCATTTATACTCTCCCATTCTATACTGTAACAAAATAATTATTGATCAATTTTTTTATATATGAATTAAACTATAGGCGAATAACTATAAATAAATTAAAGAATTTTTAAGGTTGATTCGAATTTGATTAAAGAGAAAATATTGAGTATTATTTCAACGAAGCGCAATATTGCTAATAATTTGCATTTAGTTATACGGTCTAATAAGTATTATCATTCATTTTTTTTTATTTTCATGTCGCTCTTCTCGCAAGCCACTTTCTAGCTACAAAGAAGCTCCAATAGACGAAGTATCCTCTATATATTAAATCCCACCCGTCCTTATCTTTTCAATATGTACCATCAAGTAAATCCATTTTTAGAGTACATGAAAAAACACCTTAAAAGCCTCCTTTCAGCTTCTTTAAAGAAAATAACCTTTCCAAAAATAAACATATCTGGAATACAATGTTTTGTCTTTAACCAAATCGTATGTAACGTATATATCGATGTCTAAGGTATAAAGCGATCACATCTAACTGTACCTTTTTAAATATTCTACCATTGGCTTGAACTTCGTCCTCCTCGGCTAGTATCTCTCTCGTACCGAGACACTTTTTGTCATTGTGCTTCTTAGAGATCCAAGACATCATCTTTTCAAGCGTGTCGATATTTTCACGCTTGAGCGAGACATGGATCGGCCCTGGTTTTTCAACTGACCTATAAGTGACCTGCTGATCATCCTTCGAGATGACACGAGCCTTCTTCCTTCGCGAAGCTTTTATCGTCTCCCAGGGCCTTTGAAGCACGAGATATACCGGAAATGTCAACAGGTCGTACACATAAGAAATCGCCTTAATCGCGCTGATCGCGCTGGTAATCCAGAAGCTTTCCATTTCCCTATAAAAGATTAGTAGAGGTTAAGTAAAATCTTGTTTGTTGAATGCTTTATGATATTCTTGAATAACTCTTAATCATTAAAAGCTTCAGTCGTAAGCAGGATCGGTGTAAATACAAAGAGCTATCAATGTTAAAATCAAAGATCTAAGAAAGAAATTCATTCGAAGATATATGTAAAGTGGAATCTACAATCATCTATAATTATTAGGCAATTAAGATTGCCAGTAATCGTATCAAATTGTAATATATAGAATGTAGGATACCAGCATATTTAATAATTGCAGTAAGAATCAACATTTGCTGCATGCATGTATTAACAATTTGCGTTATACATATATGCATACAGAACAGTTCAAATTAATTTATGCTGATTTCAGAACGCAAAATGTTACATGAATGTTTCCTTGAAATTCAGAATTGTGGAAAATATTGCTGGTAGCTATAAAGTAGTAGCTTTGATTCAGGAAATGCCTAGGGAAATTCTATAAATCTATATTAATTATTCGGTATCGCCAACGATAGAAAATTGATAAGAATTAACATATGTAATTGATGATGTTAGAATAATGTAAATACTGCTACAAAAGACATTGCTATTCCACATATCCTTTTGAAGAGAAATAAGAAAAACACCAAGCTTAGAAAAGTTGCATCTACATCGTAAACGAGCAGGTATATACATAAATCTGAACGTTTCATAATATGTCTCGTAAATTTCATGCAAGAAGCTTAATATTCTGTTCAAGGCTGTACCACTTAAATACCATGTATATTTAGAACAGTTTACAAAAAAAGAAAAACAAAAGGCGAAATATTTTTATTATCTACATTATATAGAGCCAGTATAGCCAAACAAAACTACAGGAACAAAGGTCATTCAGATACTCAATTAACTGCTTAACCCTCAACCGATAAAATCGTAAAATGAAATTACAATCAGAACCCTAGTTCCCAAAATACCATATCTACTTACGTTTGTAGTATTTCAATATACATTGAGATTAATTTCGTCAAAAGAATTAATTTATATCTTCTTTTAGTTATTTTTGGTCAATTTAATCGATTTGCTCTTACGAGTTACGCAGAGGACCTTTCGCCGTACCAATTGAGAAATATGATACCGACCATCGATGAAGTAAACAACGCGCCAATAATATTCCCTTTCAACGCGACTAAATCTAGAGGCGTCGTTGTCCCATTTTGATTCGCCTCTCAACAATAATGAAAAGATGCATCAAGCTGTTTCTTTCATCTTTAATGTACAGTGTTGTATCGATATCCTTGCAAGCGATCAAACAGTTTTAAAGTGTGAATAAGGACAAAGGCAATTGAGATATGCATCGTGCAAAAATAGCGTACATGGATCGCGCGATCGCGTGACGTAATAGTCAAACAGCCAGTGCCAAGTAATGGCGATGAGTTTTGGCGGGATTAACCTCAAACATTGAATGAACAAATGAATATTTGCCGTGCAAAGAAAATGGATAAAAGCGATAGAGAAGGATAAAGAGACTACAGGTATTTATTCAGAATTTAAATATTTCTTTGCCCTTTGTGCGATTTATTTGATTCTATGGCGATTTGTAGGGTACTACTACAGTTTCAAATATAGACTTGGTAGCAAGACGCTTGAAATACCTGGAACTATTTAAACACAGTATGCAGTGCGAGCATCTCGTGTGCACTGGTTACTTTTGGAATTTTTACCGTGAAGCTCCTCAATTTAACTCTTAATAACAAGTAGAAGAGTCTATACAGTTATGAAAGTATACCTGAATAAAATACCATGGTTATTTTTATTTTATATTGAGAAGAGTAAAAGATGAATTAAGTTTAATTTTGAAAGGAAGTTGAGAACCTCTGATCCACATTCCAGTGCGATTTTATTTTTATGTTTTATTTACTTCTAACAAATTGAAGCAATGAACTACCTACTGCGTTATTACTTAGTTAAGCATACGTTCTTTAAGTAGTCAATTGCTAATTAGTCTAATTCAATTGTTTCCAGATGGTATATTAAATATATAATTACAGATGAAGACAAGCATCGAAAAAGCCAAATATTTTGACGATGACGATTCTTACATTCCACATTCTCGTAATTCTTCTGCTACGCTGTCTCGCAATTGCGTTATTATATGTGTCTCGCCATATACTGGGTGTTTCAATTATTCCAGTTAAGTTACTCGTTTTAAATCAGAAAATTCTATCAACATCTATCTGATTTTCTTTCTTTTTTTTTATTAAATGATTAAACTAACAAGCCAATTACCATATTAAAAGAAATTGAATAATATTTTCTTTGTTTCAGAAAAAGGAAATAACTGCAGTTCGCAGTTGCAACATCGCTCGTATCCAGATGATGGTGTTACGAAAAAATTAGAACACCTAAAATCATTCAATCGCGACTCATAACGTTCTGTACCGTCTCGAAACGATAGAATGCGCCACGCGACACCCTATGTGCAGAGTACCAACTGGCACAAACACAATTGAAAGCGTGGCGTGACTGAAGTCTGGCGACAGGCACATGAGATTCGAATATCTCCACGGACTTTGAACGTCGTTAGCTCGTGACAGATGCCACGCACATGGTCTTTTCGTTATCTGAGTTTCCAAGGGCAATTCTCTCTATGCATCTACTAGTCAGAAGGGTACATACAACAGATACGGTATATCCACCTAAAGATCAAGGTTGGTATCACTAGCCATCGTAAAAAAAAATCCAATAACAACTAATGAAACGAACGATGGAGATTAATTATACGGTTCAATTGTCAAGATAAGCCCCTGTAATTTATAATCCGTCAGAAGAAGCAATTTTGAAATTCCAGTATCTTGTACTTATAAAATGATAATTTTTATAATTTAAATAACTGGATAAGAAATTTAATTATAGAAAACTAAAAATAGGGATGGCGCTAAGAGGCAGAGACAGATATGATCATCCATAAACAGAGAAAATAATGTCTAGCCAAAAATTATGCATACCGTGGAACCTTATGCAATCGAGACAAACTTAATTAGCATTCTCACGAATAATTTGTACATGTTTAAAATGCCCATTCTCAAATTCACATCTTTATAATGTATTTTACTTGCAGATATAACCATTCTCTAAGGACTTAAAAACATGTGAATACGTACATGCTGGTGAACGTTCAATAACCATGGAATAAGCGACGTTTCGCTGCTATTCTACGTGAATATTTCACATTTACCATCTATCTACTTTTCAATCTATGTCATAATTTCGTTCAAAGAAACGGTGCTTTTACATTGAAGCGTGTATATAAAGAGAAGCTGTAGAGAGTATAATTCTAAGTCTACATGCATTGTGCGCATACATGCGTAGGTAAAGGTATTCATAATAATAACGAGCATAAGAAGACCAGCATAGTAATTTTTTGTAATCTACAGTTTCTACGACTCACGGTTTCTCCTCCACGATCATGGTGAATCACTATCTGGTCACCTTTGTCCCTTTGAAAAATTGTACCTCCGGTACTTTAATAGTAGTCGTTTTGATGTAGATTAATGACACTGCAAGAAAAACCATTAGCAAAATCGATATGGTTAGTGGTATTTCAGGATACATGCGTCTTTCCTCTCTCTTTATTACCACACATAAACATCAAAATCATTCTCGACGTGAGTACCGATTTTTCTCGGCATAATCGCTCATGATAATTTGTTCCGGGCATTAAACGATCCGTAATATCAATTCTAAATAAAGCAACGGAATGTCAAATGTCTAAAGAACAACAAACACAGCCGGTATGAACTATGCACTTGGCACGAACACTGATATAACCGTTATCGATACATTTTCAATCTTAATTAATTTGTTAATTAAATTGTTTCATAACACATAGGGGAAAGTTTTGCAAAACAAGAAATAAACATGAACTATCGAGGAGTTAACGTCTTCAAACGAGGAACATAATTCAGGGTAAACAATAAATATTATTAAATCCGATCTACAGTTTTGTTGACAATTTACACGTTCATCTTCATTCATGTAAACGAAGTGGAAGCAAATAAAGGTAGTATCCGGCATAAGTGACAGCGACTGTCAATAGAAGAGATTGACAACAGAGAATCATGTGAATTTCTTTCCTTCAATTTTCAGCTCAACTTAGACCCCTAACAATGCCTATTGAGAAAACGATTCTATATACGTATAGTCTCCGATATTTCTTGATTGTAGGTTAAGTTCCGTTCTTGGTACTAGAGGTCTTTTACAATCAGTCTCCGCTGCAGCAAGTTCCAGTTTAATTATCGATCCTGCGCAACAGATTTTTTAGTCGTGGATACATGAAAAATATTTCACGTTCCTTGCTATTTTTATACGTAGCAGGAAAGTGAGTGGTGAGACAAATTATTTATCTATTTCAATTATCCACAACATGTGCATTATGAGTACTCTATACTGACTATCAAAGACTATTAAGATGACATTGAATTCACTTGAAGGCTTGCATAGTCTGTTAACTGTGTAGCAAGTAATTTGGTTAAGTGCACTTTATGCCACACGTGCTGCGACGTGCTGATTTATAACGAAAAAGTGTGTCACAAAAATTGAAATACCATAAATTGTTGACACATGAAGTTAAAATGTCTTACGAAGTTGAATCATACTGTGCCCAAAATGGAATGTATTTTAAATTATTTCACATGCGCGACGATTACAGTTTAACATTAATATTCATTTGGTCGAGCATGTTTACATATATATGTACGTATTATGAATTTGCATGACTAATATATTGACACCGACAAAAACTTATTACCGCTGGATTTACTCTTTTTTTTCTCGGTGTCTTTTTTTCAGTCACTTTTTATAGTATTAACAAGTCATATGTCAAAATATTTAAAGTATGAAATAATGGTAATAAATATATATTTTTATTGAATCACAAAACGCAAAAATTCAAATAAAAAGTGACGTTTCAAGTATCTTTGAGATTTAAGTAACTTCGATTTGCAGTGACAAGAAATAAGCGCTTACAACGTTGTTACGAAATGAAATACAGGTAATAATCTCGTTTACAAATATTTATATTCTTTCATAATATGTAAAATTGATAAATCATATCTTGCATTTTTTTTTTTTAGCATTACCCTTACCAAACGAATCTTTTCGTATAACCTACTTTCTTAAAATAAAGTGTAACGATGAAAATGTTAAGAGAAAATTCTGCAAAGGATTAGAAGAATTAAAGGATTGTAAAAAAACAAAAAATAAATAGTACAACATTCGTACCAAAAAAACAAACGATAAACAAGTCAGAAGGACTATAGCAAAACTCTGTCTTCAAAAATAGACAACGGGGTCACTGAGCGACCATGCTACCACGCGTTATACACAGCAGTCTACATATACATATATACGTGTATTTACACGTATTCAAGCAACCCAACTTCGACCTTGAGCAATACTGCAGTCATGAGCTAGATATTCAATCTTAGCAATTGTAAAAAAGATTTTTTTACTTTCTACAAAATCCTTGACAAATGACAGCACTTGCAACAAGTTATCCTAATCAGTCTTTTTTTTCCTATAAATATATGGAATAAAATATATTTATGTATTCTAAAGAACACTGGTTGTAAACAATGCAACGTATAGTTATATCTTCTACAGAATTATATTGCAGAATACGAATGCTTCTAAAAAAAATTAATATTTATCTAAAAAAGATTGAAAGATTAACATCTTTTAGTAAGATGTTTAAAGAACACCTCAACTGTACAATGCAACGTATAGTTATATCTTCTACAGAATTATATTGCAGAATACGAATGCTTCTAAAAAAAATTAATATTTATTTAAAAAAGATTGAAAGATTAACATCTTTTAGTAAGATGTTTAAAGAACACCTCAACTGTATTTTTTTCCTTTTTCATGTAATTCTAGATAAATAGAATGAAGTGATAATGGATTGCGTCTTATAGTAGACTTAAGTAATAAATGAACAGCTCGGGTATATATCTTTTTCGTCTTATGTGTACATAAAGATAGTTCTAGAATTTTCGCGTGTCAAAACGTTAAGATAATTAGCAAGTTGGGTAATTTTTCTTATCATTTCCTAAGTTGCTTTCGTAAATTTTACAAATGAAATAATTCTTATCTTGTAACTTTCTGCACGGTTTACCACTAAATATATCGTAGAATATTATTTTCAGTGATAGTTAACATGTAACACATGAGAGATCACTGTTGCCAAAAAAAACTCATAAATCTGACTTAACCCAAAACCTATGTTTATCAACATAACCTAACGGAACTGTTAATGGTACAGAAGGTTACCGTCTTACTAGGAAGATTACAAAGATTACAGAAGCAAAATCCAGGTAATATCCATCGTTGCTTCCTATAAATATAATTTCACCTAGTCCAAACGTATTGACTATTTCTCTTTTGCAGTAACGGCTGTAGCAATTAATTCGATTCGAATTCGGAACGAGTCGAAGACATGCAGGATTGCTGGATTTCGTGTGTAGTTAAAACTTCTCGCATAAATCCCGATGCTCTAGTTCCTTCTTGAACGATCAGCTGGAAGTTTTTCGGCGCAGGTAACGCGACAGAAAATTGATTTACAAGATGGAACTAGAGGTCCGTTCCTCCAAGCCGATCTTTACCACGAAAGATAAAACAGAGCGCCTGGAAATCGCACGTGCGTATCCAAATTGGAACGTTCCTATTGGTCAGCTTCCTGTCTGGGAAGCGTTCGTGTGTCCCTTGGTCGCTTGCGAGCCACAAATCTGCTCGATCGCTCGAAGCTCTAATGGCTGGCATCCTCTGATATTAGGTCGAATTATGTAAACGGGCAAGAAACGGATTTCTATCGAACGCTACGGGAATTACCTTATCAACGAAACACGGAATCGTGTTATTCCTCGTGATAATGCAACGGCGTTAATATCTCGAAATATCTTGGAATAGACACACTGTTCTTATAAAATGAGATATAGTGCCGATAATGATCGAGCTTTGAAATGCGATTAAAGCTGAAGCTTAGGACAATAATTCCAGAAAAAAATATTAAACGATTCGAAGAAATATCTCTAATTGCACATTGATTACTGATTAGCTTTTGCGTGCATCAGAACAAAGGAAAAACAAATGAAGTAATTGATATACAATGATACGTAACGGTATGGAAATTAATATAAGTGCATTACATATTCTGCGTCCCTGCTTGCAATCATTGCAGCATGTTTCAATGTTTCAATTTCAGCTTTCTTATTTCACACGATATTGGCAGGCTTCTAAACCGTTTACACCAAGGCTATCGTCTGACCATTAGAACTCGGAATATTGTTACAACCCCATTTTCTAAATGATGACTCTGAAGCCGATCATTCGCAGGTTACGTGTATGATCGAAGAGGAAATGCGAATTTATGATACGTTTAATCGATAAGGAAAATTTATTGATTTTAAACGGAAAATTCTTAGTACCAGGAGCATAGGCTTGACGATCGGTGTCTAATTACATATTTTCAAACTCACGCTTGAAGTTACAGGGTAGATATAACGTCAACACTGAAAAATTCAACAGCTCTATTCCTTCGCTACTACATATTAGTTTCCATTTGAACTGTATGCCGCATAACAAGGTTCTTGAATGGTAAGGGAGAAAACGGAAACGGGAACGCGACATCGACTCAATTATGTATTATAACATCGGATTACCATGAATACAGTCTTCTTAAGTATGTACTGTATTCTGTAAAATAACCACAAATAAATAAGGGCAGTATAAATCAATTATTAATACACACGATGATGAAATATAAAATTATTTTCATCATCGTTAAAAATGCCCAAACATATCTGTAACGTAGTTCAAATAATTCTATTTGGTACATGAACTGGGAATAACGTCTTTCCTCAAAACACATTTTTATCATTCATTTCTCAATACTTTATCTAGCTCTTTTATCCTAAACAATCTTCCTGGAACATCCGATAGTAGTATCTCCTGATACTACATTATCTTCCTATCACTATTTTAGAGTTACCCCAGACGTATTATATCTACACGTGGATAGCTAGATAAAACTACAGAACTTTACCTTAGAATAATAAAGCATTTCTGCAGAGTATAAAAATTTAATCACATAAATATTTGTATAAATTCAAGGTCGTGAATCAGAGAACAAGAAGTCCATCAAAATTATCTAGCCCGATAATCAACGTAGAAAGTTAAGCTGGCGCCACTTGTGATATGTTTGCCCGACTCTGACCGATAATTACCGACGGAGGATGAACTGCCGGTTATAGGTTAGCGATCGTCCTACAACCTATGAGTCAAATTCATCGACCCACACGCAAACGTAGGATGTATGCAAAAAGCGATGGAGCGCGTGAATCGCTCTATGAAGCCCGGAGATAACAAGTTTTACGACATTGAACGTCGGACCCTCCATACTTTCAACTCGTGTTACGCTTAAGTTATGCCAAGGTGAACATGGGCTATATGTTTGTCCTATATGTACGAATTTGTGTTGTGTTTATCGTAGCACGCAATTAAAACAATTTAATCTTAGCGTTACTTAAATTCCCGCTAGCCGAGTGTCCCAGAGTGTATTAACGCTCATGTAAATGTGGTTACATATTTAAACGCGTTGTGTGGCACTTAGTGATCGGTATGGCAATCAACATCAACTACTGATAACTGTAATTACAAATAGTAATGAAGTACGTCTAGACACTGACGAAGTATAATGTATTTTAGGATAATCTGTGTGATAAACATTAGTCTTCTACGTTGTGCACGATATACTAGTCTACGATAAATATGCAAAATTAAGCGGTCGGTTTTTGAAATAATAAATAAACCAGATTGTACAAAAATGTGAACTTCAGTTGGAATATTAGATGGCAAGAATTGAGTGAGGATTGATATCTAAATGAAACATTGAAATTTTCATGTGTGAATTTTATATTTATACACTTGTATGAGAAAAAGGATCAAGAATGATGTCAAAGTGGTAGTAATGTTGCATTTTGAAAAGAATTAAAAAATAAATCCACCTTTCAGTGATAATTATATTGAAAATTATATGTTAAATTACAATACGCACAACCATATAGAAATATGTAAATTGTAAAATTAATACTAATTGAAATTAATATTGGTAATGAATTGTAAAGATTGTATATCTACGCAATCATATGTAGAGTATGAGTAGTTTACATATAGAAAGGCATCGATCCAAAAGATTTATGCTGTATTTTCGTTATTAATTTATTAGATCAGCCGGCAAGGAGGCTACCTGTACCATCACAACACTTCCTTCGTCAGTAACTATATTACATTATTATTGTCCTGACTCATAAAGTATAAGATAATTCTATATGACACCATGTGCGGCGCGAAAATTGTGATACCGGATCTTAAAAAAAGATCAAAGATATTAAACTATAAAAATGTCAAATCACGATTTTATATAACACTTCAGCATAGAGCTACATTGATAAATTCATAGATTTCTTATCATTCGATTGATACTTATCATCCGATTACATTATAAAAATGCAGGAACACTTTTATTTATATTTCATTGTATAAAATCAGAGAAGTACAGATATTTCGAAATTCACAATGAACTGATTTGTTCGAAACGGTTAATTACAAGTGTGCAAGGTTATGCAGCTTCAACTTGAAAACGGCATTTGTGAAGATACAGTGTTTAAAAATGTTACAAAGAGATAAACGGCAGAAAAATTCTTGAATTCCCAGTATTTTTCCTTTTTTTTCCTCATTCTTAGGCACATATACATCTCACGCATTATGATTGAATACAAATAAGATGCATTCAAAATGAATACGTTTGAAATATTTGAAGTGACTCAAAATTTATATACGCAAGGAGTTGCTTGTGTAATTCGTTCATTCATCGACAAAACATGATCGGTAAATACGTACAATTTCACCATGAATTCGATAGTGAACGGAAAGATCGATGACTTGTTTATAGAATGCAGCAACTATGATGATATTCATACAATAGTGTAAACAAAGAGTAATGTTAACGACCAACGTTGAATCTCTGCTTACAACAAGCAGTACTATTCCGGAAGTTTGAATTGAAAGTAATTCGAAACCGTTCCAAGTAAACTATTACGAATTGATTGCATGCCACGAGAAAATATATATTTTATAATTTATATACGCATACCATTGTCCAATGGAAAGAAAATTTCTAACGTAAAGTGGACGATCGTGCCACGTGAATTTCAAAATTGGTTACAATCGAATATTGGTGAAAAATATCGTCGGTGAAAAATGAAACAACTTCACTGCTTACCTCCTCTATACACTACCACAACTATTTCGATTTTCCAATCTCGTAACTTCTTCCCGACGAGTTCGACGATTCCTGTCGACTAACAGTCTGTTTTCCCACCGCGATCAGAAGAGGAAATTATCACTATACCCGATCCAAGGGTCGAGAATGGTGTGGGTCTATGACTGTCTGTGTAAGTAGCATCTATATGCACGTACGTATGTGTGTGAGTATACGTAAAGAAGAGGGACGAGGAAAGGACACGAGGGACTGCCGATCCACGACGTGACGTACTCTGCTGCGGTCGACGAACAACTGAATTCGAATCATGATTAACACAAGATGATATGTGAGTTATAATTTTCTGACGATCTTTGATCTTTGATCCTTGTTTCACGACCGTGAAACTCAGTTCCCAATCTTGATATTGCCTAATATTCAACGAAGGGTAAACGCGACCGATATGTGACGATGAGACAGCTGTTCGACACATCGTCTCTACACATTGTCGATGAGTGTGTTACGTCGAGAATGAGATCGATCGTTTCCACGTATATTCTGATAAATTAAAGGAAGCTTAGTACTTGTGTTTGAAGCATGCATCACTTAAACTATCTTGTTATTCTTACATTCGTTACGATAATCGATTGCCAAGATCGAACCTCTCTAAATCTTCCCCCAGTCAGAAGAATCGTCCCAATGACTCGTTGCTACTTCATAAGATAAACCTAGAAAGACTTAACACCACGTGCTTCTGTGCTATGAACTTGATACAATTCACCGTTGACCGATTCTATACTTGTAACGATAATACGTAACACACACTCGAGCGACAGCTCAGTATTCGCGCGAATAATACTTCAATATTAACATTTCTTCAATATGTAAGACACCTCTTGCCGTACACATGTCAAACTTTTAACCTATCACACATTGAGGCTTCGCGAATACTGCGTATTTTCAGCAAAACTGAACGTATCCTACTCTCGCACGTACTAACGCCAGCGCAGAACACCGACCACTCTATACATGCTCGATCCAGTAGCAGCCATCTTGCTATTCGTGAGCTTAAAACTGAAGGAATCGATGAAGGAACTTTAATACAAATTCTTGAACGTATAATCCATGCTAAATAATTTTTAACAACATTAAGAACTGAAAACATCGAGGAAAGCCGGCTCGATTTTTAACATAACATTGGAAAAATCATTGTTGTACTTTGAATACACTTTTCACTTGAAATCTCCCGCCAATTTTTTAAGATAGCAGATACCGTATACTTGAAAATTTTGAATGATTCATCTTAAAATATTTGTTAACATCACACAGTAAGCATACCAATCATCACAAATTATCTAATCAATCATAAGTAATGTCGAATAACATAGCATAAATTAATTTACATGCAGGTAAGGACTCAAGGATTTGACTCACAAACCGCGACGGTCATGCTTTTAGATATAGATAGCCGGCCTACACGTGAACCAATCACAAGCCGAGTTTCAATGGGCGGGGAAGTGGCGTGATCCACGATGACGTCATGGTGGTCCGCAATCGATAACTACTCGACATTTTAGCAAACCCCTTCTAACCCCGTTACTGTAGTACTACATACGATCAATGTTCAGCTTCAATGCACCAAACATCTCTTACGGTATGATCGCGGATTCCTTATTTTGATAAAATTCATCGACTACTTCAATAAAAGTGTCAGAATATCGTTCTACCTATACTTTCAGTTATGAAAATAGAAGACAACGTTTAATGTTTGAGTTTCTCGCAAAAAAAAAATGAAACAAAGATGTTGTTACCATCAAAGCAAGAAAGTGATTTTATCGACTATACTGATTTCTACTGTAGTTAACTGAATTTTCGATAAACATTATGGTACAATTGAATATAAAAATATAATGAACTCATAATTCTCATTCTTTTGCCAAATATAATGTAAATTTTTCATTTTATTATTTTTCATATTTATAGAGATATAAAAATTATTCTTGTTTCATATGTCAACGTAATTTTTATATTTTTAATTAATTTTTTACTTATATTATCGATGTATCTGGTATAATTTCAACTATTTTTCGATGCATATTTTGAAATAATGAAAATAATAAAATCATCGAGGACAAAATAATTCTAAACTAAGGTTTTGCATAAAAAATCATATCTTTAATTACTTCAATAATTTAACGTATACATTTAAACCGGACATTATATATTACAGACTTTAATTTTCATAACGAAATACGTAATGTAATACCTTATACAATAAAATCAACAGCATAGTTAACGTTTAAATTTTATTAAAACCAACAACATTAACAAGAACAACAAGAACAAATCATTCCTTCGGAAACAGTTCATAGAAACTCGATCTTACACAAAACTCAATCGTCCTGCCGCATGTTGTTCAACGACGTTGTATATCAGTTAGTTATGCACTCGTATAGAATGGTTCACATCATGAATGATCAAGTGCCGGGAGACCTACGACATTAGTAACATGATTCAAATAATAATAGCCTCGAAATAATAACAACGATTCGAATCAAACCTTCTAATCACAAAATGCATTAAGACACCTGTCGTTAAGGATCCAATCACGATGCTGCTACAGTCGCTAAAAGCAGTGCAAGAAAACAAGCCAGCAAAACCATAGAGTATGTAGTTATCAGTATGGTTATGATGTTAGTAACATATGAAATACGCATTTCAGTTGAACGAGGGATATACGATTCACAAGTATCCTTGCATTTTGTAATCTCACCTTCGCAATTTGGGTCACGTTCATCAATGTGTGGCTTAACATCAGTCAATATTACAGTTTCTTCTTGATCGTGTTCCTTCTCTTTTTCATTATTCGACGCTATTACATTGCTTTCAATATTTAATGAGGGCATATCCTCTTTAATTGGAACATTATTGCTACAAGGAACATTATTAGCAATATCCTTCTTCAGTAATGCTTCTAATTCTTCAAACTCCTTTTCATGCTCGCATAAACTTGCTGCTGCTAATTGCAAATCATGAACAGCTCTGGACAAATCGAGTTCTGGATTGGTAAGCGAATCAGTTTTCACTTTTTCTGGTTCTTCCAGATTGCGATCATCATTGAAGGTTATCGTTGTATCTTTTTTAGGAACTACATTTGATGCATCAGTGGCCCTTGATGAACTAGACAGATCGTCATTTGTATCATCTTGACTATAAGTAACAGAGCTACGAGTACTAGTATTGGGCGCCGTACTATCGGTTTCTATTTCAGAACGGTACGTCAGCGAATTCTTTTGGCTTAAACGACTATCACGTAAGTGATCTGCCACACTGCTGAACGCCTCCGCAATTAGTTTAACATTTTCGTCCGCGACACGAAGATAGAAGTCGAATGTATTATCGTCAGTCTTCTCAGAACCTTCGTTTTCAGGATTAGCGAGGGACTCCGTTAGATTCTCAATGTCTTCCTTATCTGCACTTTCTTTGTGCTCAGAATTATTTTCGGAATAATGACTAGCTAAAAATTGAATACGCAAAATATCCTCCATTTTATTACTATCATTTGAGACATCTGCTATTACAGGAAGTTCTGAAGGAACATTTACTTCCTCGGTTGGTTCCACTTCCATATCGTTTTGCCCTTCAATCAAATTGACTAAATCTTGGCATAAACGGCTATACGCTGTGAAATCAGTTTCCGTATCTTGATTGGATGACTCGTTAGATTTACTCTGCCCGCAATCTTGCCAGAATTCATTGTTAAGAGCCTTGGACAATATGTCACTGGAAGTCACAGAGTTCTCTGCTCTCGAATCATCTTCATCTTTAGTTTCAAAGTTCTGTACTTGGGTCGATGATGGTACATAAACACGCAATTTCTTTCGATGCGCATTTGTAACAGAATGGTTGCCATTTATATCTGTTTTAGAATGCTTCAATAAATCATCAGTATGCCATCGATCGTAATCTGAAAGCTCACCGTCACTCATGACACGTCTATTAGACCGTACAAGCAGCGACTTAGTATCTATCATTGTGTTACTTATCTCATCTTTGATTTCTTGAAGACTAGGTTCCCTTCGAAGATGGATTTTGTCATGATTAATTAAACCATACAGATTGGCTGATAGAGACCTAACTGCCCGTTTCTTCTTCGTACCAAAAGTAGTTTCCTGATTCCGAATGATACTGCTTTTACTTTCAACAGGGCTCTTTGGCGTGTTGGCATCCTTCCTGAGAGCTCGGTAAGCCAAGTCGTCTGTAACAATGTCAGGCTCGCACTGAGGTATGTACGATGAACGAGGATGGTCCGGCTTAGTCGGTGTAGTGTGTAAGTAGTCGCTTTCCGTAGCAGTCGTCACTGGTCCTAAAGGTATTCCGAATGGAGGTTGAGGATCAACCACTTTTAACGTATTGTTAGCATGATGAATGCTTCTATACACAACATCGTCCCGCGTTACGTCTGGCTCGTCTCGACGTGTCGGGTAATTCGCAGTATATAGGTAATCATTAGTTGTGTCTTTACGTGACAAAACAGGCGAGGCTATCAGGTAGCTGATATTAGAGAGTGCAGATTGACTGACCACTTCCGATAGCGATGTAGGTCTTTCCTTTGGATGCATTCTTCTGTAAGCCATATCGTCTTTCGTTCTATCTGCAGGATCTTCTGAAATAAATGGAATAGTATTAGTTTGCGCACGACGTAGACTAAATTCTTCCATGCTACGCCGTTCTGCTCGATCAAGGAGATCTTCGTCTCCGAGGCGAAGACTATTGTATATTGCTTCTAATTCAGAAAGTGCTTCCTCAAGATTCTTAGAACTTCTTTTTCGTTGTAACGTATCTTGTTCGCTAGCTACTTGTTTTTCTTCAGTTTCTTCTATTCGTGTATTTTCTATAAGTGTATCATTTGGTAAATTGTAAGAGTTTTCTCGTACTATTTGTTTGATCGGTGATCTCGCACACGAAGAATCTAAAGGCTCGTTAAAATCAGATGGCATGGAATTATTGCGCAAGTTTTTAATATAAGTAGTAGACAATCTATTTTCACACATTTTGGTATCATAATCTTTAAAGCTTGAAGTAAGTTGATCGTTGCGATCATTCCTTCTCTGACATTTCATTTCTTCAGTTTCTTGAAATATTGGTTCATCTATATGTCTACCAGTTGAATTATGTCTATTGTTTGTACATTCTGATAAATTACAAGACTGCATCGAGTTTATAGTCAGAGACAGTGGACGCCGTGGACATTGTTTAGTCGAGCCATACCAATTAATTTCGTTATTCGATTCATAGGATCTTAAACTCTTTAAATGATCCTTGGTAACTTCATGAATATCATTCATTTTGGTACGTAAACTGTCGTCATATTTCGACACGCGATATTTTCCATTAAATGGAAAGGAATTATAACCACAAGCGAAGACTCGACAACGACAAGACCAATCTCTTGGAGGAGGTTCAGGTGGAGACGAACTTCGACTTGTAAACTGACGATTTCTAGCGTAATCATATGGGTCAGCATAAGTTGCATTAGCCATAGGTGAACTGAGAAGGTAGTTATTTTCCTCTTGATTTGTATAATTTTTAGTTTTATGCAAAACATTCGGTTTTGCATATGTGTTATTTTGATTTAAATCTGTGATATATTGACTTGTTGGGTGTTTTGTGATATCAGTAGAAGATCTTGCTTGTAAATTGGATGTAACTATTCCAGATTGCCGTAAGTTTTCAACAGATTTTTCTACAGGAAATGTATTGCTGTTGGAATAATTAATAAAGTGTGGTGATTGTTGTGGTAACTGAAATAATTCATTTGTATCCATAGATGCAAATGATTGTTGTTCCTCATTCATAAAATCAAAACTGCTATGTTTGTTTGTTATATTATTCAAGTTTTCTGGGAACTTGTGGCCTTCATCTCTAGATAATCGTTTTATGTAACGTTCTGTACGCGCTGCACGACTTTTTCTATTACAAGAACTATTTTTCTGTGCACTGTGTACAGCACTTTCATTTTGGTATCTTGTTAGCGAATTAGAAGATTTACGTGAATCTTCATCTGAACTACTATCTGCACAAATACGGTCTCGTTTTGCCTCTACTTGTGCCTTTAATTTATTTTTCCTTGCCTTCTTACTTAATCTATCTAATGATCCATCACTGCTACGCGAGATTAAAGAATCCCATTGCAAATCAGTTACATCCGTTGATTTTGCAACAGTGTCATTTGAATCATTGCTGTTTAAAGGTTGATTCAACCCCTTTTCAACTGGGTGAAGAACAACATTATGTGATTTTCTATTAAATACTGTGCGAGGTCTCGGTTGCCTTGTACAATATACAATTTCCTCATCATTTGAAGAACTATCATAATCCCTTATCGAAGATATTCGTTTTAAGATTCCACCAAATGACCATTTCTTTTCTTTCTTTTTGTCTGTAGAAGTCACTGCATTACAGACAGGTAAGCGTCGAGTCGGTGGTAAAAGACCATCCATTCTTAGAATGTCCTTTCCACTGATACTTCTCTTTTCCATCGTGAATAAATAATTTATCTACTTAAATATATTACAATACCTAAAAAAATTACAAATTCATTAGTATCGAAAATTTAAGTACTTTATATTTTTTTTGATAAAAATATCACATTTTTAATTATTCTACCTTAATGTATTTACATATGTTAATATATGCTAATTATATTTACAAATAAAATAGCACATTATTAATTTATATGTATATATAAATATATATATATACACATTTATATATAAATACAAAAAATGTGTAAAGATATGCAGATGCAAACACTTTGTTACAACCATCAAATGAATTACATTTTATTTAATCAATAAATCTTTGACTCGAAATATCGATATGTTTACACGAAGTATACCTTGGAACAGGGTTTCCCTTATAAACAATTATATACTATTACGTACATGTATATAAATAGATTATTGTCTGCTAACCTCTATGCAGACAGTTGGCTGAATGATTCAGATAAGTATTAGGCGAAGGGCGAATATTCTGTACATTTGCCAAAAATGTTTTCGTGACTCAGGAATGTCAGTCACAAAATTTGATCACAATGCACAAACATAAAAATCGCGAGGCTACAGCTCAGGTCAGTGCGTCCAGTGCAGTGCCGATAATGCTGATAAGATCTCCACACCTCTCTTACAGACTTTAGCAATACCCTCGTTATCTTGACAGATGAACTATAAAAGCGGTGTCTCGACTTCTCAGTTGTAGACTGCGACGGGCTTCTGTGGCCTTCGACGGTATGGAACGGAGATATAATTGCGTTCGGAAATTACAGAAAGTTTGACTAGCTTCGAGACACCTACGGTCTGTAACTGATCTTTACCTTGCGCTTATTTAGCGCTGCTATTACATGGACATCGACGAACGCGTATTACGCGTCGAACACAAAGGATACTGTTGGACTACGCGAAACTGACTCGAATCAGATCGAATCAGATATGAGAAGAGAAGGGATTCATCGTTTAGACCCCACCCATTATACCTACCTCCCCCCGTACTGTGGCGCAGAATCACGCACGGTAAATCGTACACGCACTTACGCACCCACGCACAACAGACGTGTATATTTACCCTTTCTTTTGGAACTTTTGTCACGGTGTTTCTCAAACTGGATTTCAAGAAATTTCGCGTGCTTACATTACATTATTGCCATCGTAATATAGGACCCGTGTTATGTGGAACGCACACGTATAAGTGGAATAGAATCGCCTGTTGTGAGAATGTGTTGTTCTCTACGGCAGTACATAGAGGGGGACACGTAAGGGGCTCCAGTGTGAACAGCACTGCTTTATGACGATGCATCACATAGAAACCCTCTTTGCTAAAACTCCGATGGTATAGTAGGAAAACGCCATTCTTCGGTTAGGATCGGATATAAAGGAATTTATGAAAGCGGTTCTTTTAACTTCATTTATTCCCCTTTCAATCATAAAATGGAATGTGAAATTTGTTATATAATTTCGCTGTTTCTTCCTCGGCATAATAACTATTAAAATCGTTTATTCATTCTTTTTAACGCGTTGATAAGTAAAAAATGAATGGCTTGGTGCTCGAACTGAATCATACGAACCTTGAACTTACGACATCGAGACGTTCTTAAGATTCAGCTGCAAATTGTGCTGAATTCCAGATCTGAATTACGTCAGACCTTAGCATACGGCAAACCGCGAAACTAAGAGACAATATTATAAATAGAGATTCTTCCTGCGCTGGTGGTCTGCTGATAGAGATATTTTAATGTATGCTGAACTTGAGCCTCTGTTTCTTTTTTCAAACGATAAAAGTAGCAACTAATATAGAAAGATAGAAAAACGTAATATTAATTAATTCAGGTGAGATTATCGTTATCAGTAGTAAAATAAATATCCAAGCAAGAGATTCCGAGGAAATTTGAAGTACGTTCTTCGAATCACATCGATACACTTTTATCGAAATCAAATAGCATCGGTATTAAAACCGTAATTGCGTCTCGTAAGCGAAGCAAAGCACTTCGCGCTTTCATCACTCTAAATTGCATATAATTGTACGAGACGCACATTTCTCATACGCTCAGTCAATTTATACCCGGTGTATCTACAGGGTGTTCAAAAAGTTCAGCAGCTCTTGTCACCGCGGAATAAATAATTCGCGCGTACAACGATTTTTCTTATCGAATAAAATTTCGATAAAATCACGATTATTATCACGAAATCGAGAACCGAGATTCGAACCGAATATTATCACCGCGTCGCGTGGTATTTTTCAGAGCATTTGAAAAAGCCTGCTTGTTACGTATAACGTGAATTAACGTCGTCGGAATGCGCGACATTTCTCTCTTTTAGAGAGTTGAATCTTGCATCCTGGTGCTGCAAGACAACCATCGTTTGAAAGAGTTCTTATGAAACGCGTGTCTTACATTTATCGCATTAATATAGAGGGTGAGCTATTCGAATTGCTCCTTCGAATTTTAACCCGTGGATTTCGAAAGTAGGAAATATAAACTACGCCATTTATCTAAAATTTGAAAAATCTATAAAAAAGGTGAAAGAAGAGATAACGAAAGAACGTAAATTACACTTGCTTTTATTACATCTTAAAATTACCATTCACAACTCATGCGGTATTGTCAAGCATTCGAACTTGCAATTTCGTGGTTAAAAAATCTGAAAAAAATTGCATCGGAAAACACGCGAAAAGTAAATTCGTATTTTCCAAATTCGATGATAGGTTTAAGTTGCATCTTCGAGTTATCCCATATTTTAAAAGCTGAAACACGATTGCAAAGCTCTGGAAAGATGATCGGCAGTTCAAACCTCGTTTCCATGTATCCACTTTGTTTCTTCCTCCTGTGGTTAAACGTCGAAGAAACAGCCACGAGTTCCACGAAGTCCTGAATCAGCTTGCTCTTCCGTTCTTTCTCTCGTTTCATCCGCTCGGTCCGCGCGTTAACTCGAATAACATCGAAAGAAAAAGCGAGTGCAACGCGAGTTTCGTGAAAGTTTATAATCCTTCCGTTTTTTTTCGCGCGGTTCGCCACAGACGTGTCGCGTTCGCGAGCGAGGTGTTAAGGGCCCGAGGGAAGACCGTGTTATTCATTCGAAATTAGGTATTCATGCTGCATCATTCCGGTCCAGAGAGCCATATACGGCCGGTTAAAGACACGGGGCATGATGTACGCGTCGGTAGCGACGCCGGTGCAGCAAGGAGAAAGCCGCTTTCAGCGTTAATTCAGGACAGGTACCTTTATTTTGCGCGCGGCAAAAACCCGATAGGCGAAAAAATCGACCAGCCGCCGCCGATTAGCTGCTCGAAATAGCGGGCAGGATCTTTTTATAGCACGCTGGACGACTATTTATACCTGAAAGTATGCTTAATCCGCGAAGGGGATGTCGTTGTGCGCGAAAAACTAGTGCAGGGGAAACCGACGTTCTCGAGAGGGTACGAACGATCGTTTCATGGAAATTCTTATTCGCGTCGAAATAACACGATCGTTCGAGCCGCGTGATGTACCTGTGTTTATTTTACTTCCGATGTTTACCCGTGATCGGCCGTTTGTTTGGACGAAAATTCGCGAAATTTACGAAGAACCACGGGACGAAGAGTCCGGGAGGGACGAGAGAGAAAAAATAATTCTTCGACTCGTGTCGAGTTGCGGTAGAAAGCAGAGCTTGTGTTTTCGGAACACCCTGTAGCTAGAGGTACTGTGTTCGAGATCGGCAGGGTGGCCGGTTGTAACTGTAGCAGGGATCGGTGGGTTACATGAATGTTGGCTCTTTACATCGGTTTCCGGTTTCAATGTCAATATTAGTATCGCGAGATTATCATTATCGGGACAGATAATGTTGCCGTCGATGTTGGTACAGCAGGGCACTACCATTGGTACAAACATTGGTGCGTAAGTAAATATGTTAATGTTGACACGGCTTGAACGCTGTAAATTACAACAGACAGCG
>NIJG01000131.1:522263-551836 GCA_002201625.1 Euglossa dilemma | reverse complement strand
TTTTTTTTCACCGTTCCCGAGCTTCTTTTGTCCCGAGCGTTACGCCCAAACGAATTTCCAGGCAACCCTTCGAGACGCGTGTGTTCCCGACCTTCTTACGCTTTTCCTTCCAATGCAACTGTTGATTAAACGGACCGAATGTAACAGGGTTTACCAACGGTCGGTAAACGCGACTGAAAACCGGGGAAGTTGCGATTCAATCAAACATTCGGTCACGAAAAATCCGATCAGTCTCCGCGTTCGAGATAAAAAGCAGTGTGGACAAAAAGGAGAAAAAGAAGAAGTAGAAATAGATGTAGAAGTAGATATAGAGACGTAGAAGAAGGAGAAATAGAAGAAAAAGAAGAAGAAGAAGAAGAAACGATGTTCATTTGGCGCGCCTCTCGGGGGAAGTACGATTCCTACACGATCCGCAAGATCTGTTATCGTTAAAAAGAGGCCAGTGTGTTCCGGAACACTTTCCGCGCGCGATTGCACCTCGTTTCGTTCGTCACGCCTTGCTTACGTATTTTTTTCTATCCTTTCTTTCTTTCTTTCCAACGTTTGTCGTGTGTCTCGAGAGTTTTATTGCTTCTAGAAGTTCGCGGTTGCCCATTCGACAAAGTAGTATCGAAAATATATATGTATATTATATGCGTACAAACCATTTGATTATTATCGAATTATTTGCACATATTACAGCACGGGAGGGGTTCGAAACATAAAGGGGGCGGGCGAGAGGGGGTATCGGAGTAATTAGACAGTGAGCCGGACGGACCATCAGATACGTCGTACTTCGATAGAAGAAGGATCGACGAGTTTTAATGAATCGTCGTCGATCGATCTCGTGCCTCGATTCGTTTCGTTTCGTCGTCGTTGTCGTCGTCGTCGTCGTCGTCCGTCGTGCTCCGTGTTACGTAGGTTTAATAGAATATGTTATTTACCGGATGCGTTTTACCGTGCGTCGTTCGAGTATCGTCGCGATCGTTCTGACCTCTACGAAACAATCACCGAACAACGTGCGCCTGGGAAAAATTTCAAGTTTCTCTCGTCGAGTACGCGCGAACAGCTACGGCACCACGATACTTTTGTTTTTGTTTTTTTTTGTTCTTTTTTCCGTTTTCTTTTTTTTTCTTTTACGCGTAATCCGAGTCTCTGCTTTTCGTTGCAGAGGATTACCGAAGATAACAGATATGACGCGATGAACCGGATTGTAATCGATGATCGTGCGGATATAGTGTTGGGATTTGAGAATCGCCTGAAAGAGAGATTCAGAGCGTAAGAAAGCCGAGCCTCGGAAGAAACGAAGAACGACGACCTCTCCCGAACGAACGAGTCGCGAGGACGCAGCCACGCGCATGCGTATACTTTTGAAGCGTACTCACGAAAGGATCATCGAATGGCCCGCGACGAGAATCGTGAAATGCAATTATAATATACGTAGAAAAGGTACGAGGACATTAATATCGGACAGGCTTCTCTAAAATACTTTGACAAAGCGGACTCGACACCGATAGTGTGTGAATTATTTGTACGAGTAATTTACAATGATCCTCACCCTCTTGAGCCTTCGTAGCTTAAAATAATGAACAGTTTTTTTTCTTTTTCTCTTTGTCTGTTTCCTTACCTCCCGTTAATTTCTCGCGTTGTTCTTTATCTAACTCTCGTGTCTGCCTTTCCTTTGCCCCTTTTCTCTCGACCCGTGTCTAATTAATCTACCACTTATCTTGGCTCGCGTAACGTCCGTAACCATCGTCTTCGTTACGTCCTCGTCGTCGTTCCTGCCACACATTCCAAAATACAATCCTTCGAGCGAGCTGCGAGTTTTCTTGCCACGTTACGTCCGTTTTCGACCAGCGAGAACGATCCTACGTTCCGTTTATTACCGCGTTTCCGTCGCCGTTACCATGACAACTGTTTCCGTTTCGACGCACGGCAACGAGGTGCCGCTCCTCGTTCCTTTTTCCCCGTCGTGTTTTCCTTTCTACCCCATTTCGGAACGCGGATGTAAACGTAGAAAAATAACGATCGCGTAATCCGCGTTAACACACACACGCACACACATATATAGTTCATTTTTTTTTTGTCTCTTCAGTGTTGTTATTTCGCTACCGCACGCTCGCTGCGCGCCAACCCGAGATAACCTCCATTCCTCTATGTACCTACGTGTACAATGTACGTACGTTGACCTGTACTTTGTACGGCAAACTTCATTGCCGTTATCGTAGATAGACGCATTCCAACGAACTATCGTTTTATCTCCGTGTGCATACCGTTTGCAACGCGTTTCCCGATTTACTTCACGCGATCTATGCGTTCGTGTATTGTTGCGCGAGAACGATGCGATTGAGGTTATTCACTTGCGATAGAATCGGGTGTTATGGTTACGACCATTGTGAATTTCGTTCGATACTAAATCGAACTACACTTCTCGATCGTGATACAAGCCTACCGTGCTCTCTAGCGGACACAAGATCGTATTATCCGTGAAATTAGGCGCGCGATCCTTCACGAGGTTATTAAGCACGTAAACCCGTTCGAAATCGAGCTGGGAACTCGAACGATTCCTTTCTTCCACGAAGCATCGATTTTTTTTTTCTCTTTTTTTCTTTTTTTCTTTTTAATCCTCTCGAATATATTGAATTTTTTTTTTTTCTTTTTCTTATGGTAACTGTATCGTGATTCGTACTGAAAGTAAGTGTGTGGTTGCTTCGTCGGTTGTCGTTAATCGTTATTGTCCTTGGACAATCGTGCAGTTTTCTCGAATCGCAAACGGAAATGGTACCACGTGTTCTTTTCTTCCTTTTTTGGCGTTTTTTTTTTGTTGCGTCGCTTGTTTTCTTTCTCATAGAGATAATTCACATTTGATAATTCAACGGAAACTATATACTAAATATCTCAAACAACGAACATCAAAATAATCATTTGAAATGTTAACAATTTTTGTTGAAAACTTAACGTCTCATTTTGGCATCTATTATTAAACTATGTAGAATGACACAACTTTCTCGCTCGGAGTAATTTATAACAGAGATTCCAACATGTTAATGAACCTTTACATTTCAAACTTCTTCTTGGAATGCGAATGATTTATTTACATTGAAACATGTTCGAGGATATTACTTTTAGTGAAAATTATAATAAACGTTATGTTACTTTAAATGCACGATGTTGGAAACGTTAAATCATTTCAGAGAATGCTAAAATATTCTTTGCTAAAACAAATTGCGAGTGTAAGGTAACTTTTAAAGGTTCATCAAAAATTCAATCTTAACCCTCAATTAGTAAGGTGCACGATTAACAATCGGTATAGCAATTTTAACATTCACCAAAAGTCTTATTGGTCCTTTACTCGATTTGAAATTGAAATTTTAAAGCGATACAATTAGCTATTGAATCGTCAATAACAAACTGAACTTTCGATACACTTTTGGCAATTTGTAATATCTTAATGATTTACTTAGTAACAGAATTATATTCAAACGTTTAATTCGATAAAATATACGTTAGTCTTATCAATTCGATTACTCTTCTTTAAATTTAAAATCTTTCTCTATCGTATTAATTATCTAACAAGTATTTCACTTTAGTAATTGAGAATTAAACTCTTGTTAGAAATATAATTTGGAAACGAGCCAAAAATAGTTGTGTCCGATTCTACTTTATCAACTGAGTTAACCTGTAATTCTTTCAGCGTATTTAAACGTGCGGCATTTTATAATTCGTTTTACTCATTAAACGATACACTACGCGTTTACTGCGAGACGGGTTTACGGGCGCACGGTTGTCGATTACAATTATTCGAGTAACGTTACACTATTATGTATATTCATTTATTCCAAAGCGCATCACTACGTCGTGTAAGATTGTGTATGTGTAAGTTTTTGCAAATGTGTAAATATCTAGCTGATGATGATTGCGAAATTTGTATTCGCCACCCCTTCCACTCTCTGTTCCTTTTTGGCAAGAATATCGTTCGTGAACATCGAAAAAAGAAAAGACGAGTCGTTCGACGAATAGCTATCGATATAACGATGAAAACTTATAGAGAGAAGGAAATTCGCTAGATGGAAATTTGAGTCTAAGCAGATAACTGTTGTACCGACCGAGTTATCTGAACCACACTTCACCCTAAATCTTTCTATACAAGCAATTTTTATATTCCTTTAAATAAACGTTAATTATATGACTATGAAATTGTCAGATTGTTACAATATATAGATCCAATGATTACAGAGCGTCGATGATTTATATTTAAATATCGAAGTAAAGAAGAGGAACAGAGAAGCAGAGGGCCAGATAAAACGAAGCCACGCGATCGGATGTTCGCGCACCATATTGCGCAAAATTTGTTCAAGCCGAGCGAATGTAGTAAACTACGCGTACATTTCACATTATTAACATTCTTGTTCACCATCATCATCATCATCATCATCATCATCATCATCATCATCATTTATAATCGTTATTTTAATCGTTCTATGATCATCTTCACTATTATCGTCAGTTATGATCAGCATCTTCATCAATGTCTTCGTTTTCTCCGTTGTTCCGTCGTTTTTTTTCCTCAGTTTCTCAAAGTTCAAAAAACTCTCGTCTTTATACACCACAGTACGATGACCAGAGTAACGGATCAAAATGAACAAATGTCACCCACGAACCTCGACCGCAGCGAATCAACATTGATCTTTACATTTTTTATATATATTTTTAACTTTTTTTTTTTTTTCGCTCGTTATGTTTATCAGCGCGTTGGCGAGTCGCTGTTAAAATCATGTAAAAAATCCAATATACGCGGATAGAATTTTACGAATCGGCTCTACCGTGTTAATTTTTCCTCTAGAGTAGATGAGAAACGATCGCTGATATCTTTTATTTCTTTTTTCTCTCCTTTCCTTTTGCGAACGCGGCAATATTACTATTTCACCGTAGAACGTAGGTCTTCGTTTCATTGTCGGTCACGTGAGAAGATGATTTTCGTTTTCATTGCGTCTCGGAGTATGCGTGCAGCTAACGCAGTAGACGCGGATCGTCATCGTCATCGTACGATCTCTCTAAAAAAAGAAACAAAAAAAAAAAAGTAGAAGAAAGAACGGTAAGGAGTGCCGTAACGAAGTCCATCGAAGGCAGAAATTCTGAACGCCTTGCAACGTCAATCTTCGAGCCCTGGTTTGTTTTCTGAAGGGGGGGAAGTTGACTCGAAGGTTGCGTTGCGCAGAGTCGAGTACACTTCTCTATACACCGACTATGATATACTCTCTCTGTATATATATCCTTTCCCGTGTCATCAGTTCGTAACCTTCGATTCCTCTTCGTATATCCATCCTTATCTTCGTTCCGTATCTAAATCCCGTTGATCACGGTTCCTTTCGTGAATTCCTCTTGTATCGCAAACGAGAGAACCGAACCAATCCGATAACGAGCACGGACGATGGATCTACGCGGTGTCAACAGTCTATGTTTCTCTCTGTCGTCTCACTATTCGCGCCTCGTTCTCGAACGACTCGCCCAGGGGGGGAAAAAAAAGGAAAAAACACGTGTTCTTCTCCCTCGTGTGTGTCCCGTCCTCGCTCGTGTGTTTATCAGCTAGTGACGTGTCTCCCAACGATCGTAGCGTTTACAGTGGATTAAAGGCAACTCGTTGGAGGAATGTATTTTTTTTTTTTTGTTATTTTTTTATACAACTATAAGGCTGTCGATGGAGAGCGCGCGCGCGAGGTCCGTGAGGCCGCTGCTCCCCGCGAGCAGTATCAACGCTGCAGACGCTGCGTGAAATCGACGCGTCTGTTGTTAATTTTATAGCTGTTAAAGTTGGCGATGCTGCCGATGGAGCGATCGTCGCACGGACGCCGCCATTATTCTGGCTTTTATGGTGGCGCTTGCTACGACGGTGGCGGTGCTGGAGACGTCGAGGACGCCGATCAGACGTCCGCGGTTCTCGAAGTAACGCTCGGCGATCGGCTATGAATTACGACTCTGTGACCATTCTTCGTCACGAAACCGTCGCTCTCTACCAAGACCGCGGTTTGTCTGACTCGCGGATCGGTGTCAGCGTCGTCGCTTTCTTCGCTGGGCCCGCCTAAACGCTGTTGCTTGTGCTTTCTCCAGGCGTTCTGGATCAGACGCGCGCAATACTCTTCGCGTTGACGCCACAGGGTGGAGGAGACCGGTTCGTAACCGGGCTCGCCTGGACGCGTCTGGGCGTCGATTTCTGACGTCTCCTCGATCGGATTACCCTTGCGCGCGAAGAAGTCTTTGGTGAGAGCGTCCAATATGTCTACGCAGAACATCATGTCTCCCTTGCATATAGTTATATCCATCGATACGATCTTGTACTTGTTCGGTTTGTGTATTTGTAACGGCGGCTCGAGCACATCCAAGAATTCGGACAACTGATCGTATCTGATGTACTGCGTCCCGTCTGGGTCGAACTGTTGCCAGATCTCGTAGTACATGTCGTAATCGTCATCCGTCAGACCCTCCTGCACATCTTCGGTCGCTTGCGAGTAATTCTCCAAGATCACGGCGATGTACATGTTTATCACGATCAAAAAGCTGATCACCAGGTACGAGAGAAGATAGGCAATGCCGATCGTGGATGAACCACAATTGCCTGGATATCCGATCTCGTTGTTCGGTTCCTGGCAGTCCTCCTCGTTTATTATACCGTCAAGGACACCGTCCCAACCGGCAGACGTTGACATCTAGACAAAGGGAGGAATTTAATTAGGGATCTTATGATAGAATAGTTGCGTTTGACTTTACTTAATTTAGGAGATATATAAACGACTAGATTAACTAATTGTTTTATTACCTGGAATAGCAATATCATCGACTGTCCGAACGTTTTGAAGTTATACACATCGTCCAGTCCGCTTTTGTCTTTTACATGCATGAAGAATGACATTCCAAAAATCGCGAAGATAAACATCACCAAAAACAGTAATAGGCAAATATTGAAGAGAGCTGGTAACGACATCGCCAGGGCGAAGAGAAGAGTTCGAATACCCTTGGCACCTTTCACGAGTCGAAGCACACGACCGACTTTTGCCACCCTTACTACACGAAGCAACGTCGGCGATACGAAGTATTTCTCAATAATGTCGCTGAGAACCAGACCTATAGGGAACATGTAAATGCCGTTAGAATATGCTCGTGACATAGAATTATAATATTATCGAATAATAATAAGAAAGGAGACAAGTGTCAAGTGCTGTCTAGGTAAAGGTAGTGCGATCTAGGTAAAGGTAGTGCGTTCTAGGTAAAGGTAGTGCCCTCTAAATTGAATATTCTAAGTCCCATGCAAAAGAAAATTTTTGCTCGAAAAGTTATCTCTCTCATAGTACCTAATATCATTCATCGTAAATAAAATATAGAAAAAATAATGCATTCCTAATTCTAATTTGATTTGTAAGCGATACTATTGTACAGTAACAGTGAGAGAAAGTCTATGTAAATCGTGTTTCTTATTTCGTCTAGTTTCTCTAAGATTCAAAAAAGTATGATGCATGATTTGAGATTTAAAAATGTCGTTTCGAATCATGAAAAAAAAGGAAGAGAGAACATGCATCACGTAGTCCTAAGGACCATCGCCCTTTGTTCTAATTCTTTCTCTATCGATAAACACGTAAAACCAGATAAATACAACATTATATCGTCGTAGAAAAATACAGATATTAAATATTAAATCTGCTTGGACCTTTCAAAGATTAACATAAGAAGATTACTCGTCTTACTAGTAAATAAATAGCGAGAATGTTGTATTTATTAACTGGACACGTGTTCATAATCTCCAGGGAACGGGGATTATACAGGATGAGACACGGAGAGGATTACACGTAACATCAATGTAAGGCTACATAACGTAATGACGCTGATCAGTCGTTGCGGCACATGTGAAATATTAACCCTGTATGCTTTTTTGGTCTAAAACGGTACTAGTTTTGCGTGCAGTAGAGATAATGAATTGAAACATGCTCATTTGCATCCTAATTGAAAAGAGAAGAAAAAGAAGTGTATTATATGATGAAAAAGCTAACAGGGTTCATTATTTCATCGATACGTATTAATTTCACTTGGGCCATACGACTGAACTAATCATTACATTACATTACCTAATATTGACAATATAACAACAACAAAATCAAAGAGGTTCCATGGCTCCTTGAAATAGTGGTAACGTAGAGCGAAGATCTTCATGAGACACTCGCTGGTGAATATCACAATGAATATCATGTTTAGATAGTCCAGAACATCGCTGAAAGTCTTAGTTTGTTGATAATGGTCCAACGTCATCGTAAGCATGTTCAGTCCGATGAACAACATGATTATCATATCGAACTTTTTATCCGTCACTATTTCAAACACTATTGCCTGCGGCCTCCACTGCAAAAGAAAACAGAATATTTGTATCAAAACGGTAGGATAGAAAAAGTAAATAAATTGCTAGGATTTAGAGATTAAAGCAATAGAAATTTATCCTTAAAATGAAATCACAGATGATCCCACTGTGGATTTTGTTTTACAAGTATTTACTGACATTATGAATAGCAGCAATACTATCATAAAGCAGATACATTACTATAAATATACCAAAAGGATTTATAGATACATAAAATATACGTGTGACATCTCTTAAGGACCAAGAAAACTCGAACAATCTTGTTTTGTACATACTCTTGGACGTGGAATGGCCTTGAGTGGTTTCTTGCTACCCATCTTTTTCATAGCATTATAATACTTCTTCTGATCTTCCGTCATGAACATCTCAAGGGAGCCTCCGGCCTTTTTCTTTTGCTCGTTGAAGTTATCGATGATCACACCAATGAATAGATTAAGGGTAAAAAACGATCCGAATATAATGAAGAATACAAAATAGAAATACATGTAGATGTTCGTTTCACGAATTGGCTGTTTGTTGAGCTGCAAGAAAAAATGTTCATTGGTAAAGGAAACGTTATTTAAACATTTCGAATGGGTTCACTTACTTCTCTAGAATCGATAGCGTCGTTCATGATTTGAATCCATCCTTTGAACGTGGCCACTTGGAATAAGCACAGATAAGCTTTCCCTACGTGGTCGAAATTCATCGGAGAGTTCTCCCAGGTATAGTTCTCAGCCAAACAAGCATTTCGATCGGGGATTATTTCGTGGCTGAGGGTCGTTTTATTTGCATCTACACACTGAAAAATAAAATGGACACCATTAATTAAAATTACTACTATATCTAATANGAATTAAATAAATAGAGATTGGACGGTGATAATTACTGATAAATTAAATATAATTACTGATAAATTAAATATGATAATTACTGATAAATTAAAAATGATATAATAATGCGCGAGTGACAATAAAGATGCGAATTATTCCTCGACGCGAATTTACAATGACTCTCGACTTATTACAATGCTTAATGATATTACAATCTTCACAACTCAACGATAACTGTCCTTGGATTATTTTTAGCCTACTTTATATTTTTTTTCCACCATGCACACGTTTTTCCCCGGTTGACCTGAGCTTTGCACCTTTGGTCCTCGTTTTCTCGGTGTTTTTTTTATAAAGTTACGTGTACATGATGGAAAGCTTGCGACACTAGGAGTATAATTATTAAAAATTAATCCTTTGCACTCGAGAGGCGTGTGTCAGTCGCCATAAAATTTTGAAGGTCCATATTAATTAATATGTCAAATTTAAGATATTATAACAATATGTGATATATCGAGATCAAATATTTTTACGTGTTAATTATTATACCATTCTTTATCTACCAGTCAAAAAAGTAACGTCAGTTTTGTAGCAGAAAATCTGTAAATTTCTATTTTTCTGTAGTCAAAAAATCGTCGAGTGCAAAAGGTTAAACGTTATATCCGATGAGATAATCGTACCTTGTAATATTTGCCGGCGAAAAGCTGCACACCCATAATGGCGAAGATCAACCAGAAGATAAGACACACCAGTAACACGTTGAAAATGGATGGAATGGCTTGAACCAAAGCGTTGACGACTACCTGTGGGACAGAACCAGTAGCTAAAGTACCCGAAACGTGGGCCAACTCTTGGATTTTTCTTTCTCTATGTGCTTTAAGTATGCGTTTCTATGCATCTCTACGCGTTTCTAGATGTCTACGCCGTGTGTTACGATTTTAGTCGTATGTGCAATTTAAATCTTGGAATCTTCGTTTGCGATAAAATAAAAGAAACGACGAAACATCGGACGAAAAGGACCAGGAATTCTCATTATCCTTGAATTATCGTCGCGGAATCAAGTGGATAAGACCAATATGGATACCAGAAATAACGAAACTGGTAAACTTAAATCGGTATTTAACGATACCGTAAAGATTTCATAAAAGAAAAATCTGGAAAAGCGTGTTATTCCTAGTAAATTTCGTCCAATTTCTCACGATTACACAGGATCAAATCAGGAAACAGAGTCGACAAAATGTCCGTTCGGCTCATTTGCCTCGCAGCAATTTCTACGACACGACTGGTACGAATTTTTTTTTCCAACTTCCTTTCCTATTATCATGGAACAGTAAACCGAGGTAAACCTTGCATACTTACTCCACCAATTTATCGCGTTTCATTTCTTACAATTACACCGCACGAACATAGATGTATATTTAATAAAAAACACCGAAATCACAGGTATCCAGACAGTTCAGACAAGATTAAAGAAAGAAAAAAAAAGAGAGAGAGAGAGAGTGAGAGAGAATGTATAGAGAGAGAAAAAAAAAATAAAGAAAAGAATATGGCGAACACAAGGAGTGCCTCTGCGTTCTCGAAATTCACGAACTTCATGGAAACCAGTGGACTCAGAAAATCAAGAAGGAACAAAGTATATCGATTTGCCTGATCATTGATCGATGTGACGTATGGTGCTTTACTCAACGTTGCTTCGAGATCACAATTACAAGTGTGCACAGAATCGTAGGAAAAGAATAAACGTTTAAGCATCAGCGAGTGGCGCAAGAAGCATAACAGCAAGACATTCGTTTCGTTGTCCATGGCGTGCGAATTTTCAGCGCTGTTCGGCGACAAGCAACGATCTTTCATGCACAAATCAAAGGATTCGAAAGAAAAAAGAAATATATATATATGATATATCTTCTCTGCGAGGAAAAATGTTACGTGTTTTATATTAATCCATTTGCATCACTGAGCGGAATAATTGTTCGTTCGATAATTGTTACTTATCTATTTAAAATTTATTTACCATACAACTACCTGCGAAAATAAATATTTAAGTTAATACAAAGTTTTACTAAAGTTTTACTTTAGAGTTCGTATAATTTTTGGATTAAATATAAACAAGAGTTTATTTGTTAAACTTAATTTCAATAAAAGGCTTGAAAGACTCTTCTTCATGCAAATGGGTTAATACGTAAATTATACGTTAATACATTTATTTTAATTTAATGTATTTCTATTAATTTTTCTTTTCCTTGGATAATCTTTTGCAGAAAATCTTTTTCAAATGTAACTATGGTTGATTGGTAATTATTAACGATAATTTTGACACGTGATTTTTCCTTACAGCGATAGATATACGAATGGAAGACAGCGAAATAGTATATAGTATATATAATATATAATACGTGTCGTGTTATATTATATATAATATATAAGTATATATACATATACGTAGATAGGTATGCTGAAAATAGTAGCTACGAACTACTGTATAATAAGATAGGATAAGATAGTGTCAGGGCGTGGGCATGACAGTAACTCTACGCCCAGTATCTCAGCGACCTTGTATTACAGTAATGTAGAATCATTTATGTCTGTAATGAGATATATAAATTGTTAAATTTATCCGAATGATAAATCACTAGTATGTAGATGTAAGGTATAATACGTGTGTTGTTGCTTGCGTCCGAGTATGTTGAGACTAGCTGTATTCTAGAGATGAGGCACGTTGTTTCAGGCTCGTTGATCGAGATAATATCTAGATACACGGCTGTTCGTAAATTTGGGTTCGTCATTTTCTCCTTCTCAATCGTAATCATCGGGTAAACGAACTTTTTTCTTTAATTTTTATCAATGTCGATAGACGTCACTTGTACAGGCGTTGAAATCACCGAGACGCAAGTGGTTGTAAAAAATTTTCAGCGAATCAAGAGCTTTGCTTTTGGTGTTTTATTCGTTTCATATCGATTCGCAATAATTATAAAAATATTTAAAAATATTTAAAAATTACTTTACATGTAAATTAAGTTTCTTCTCTACTTGTATTTATGATTGAAAATTTGTTGTAGATCCTTTCTGAGATTTTGCGAATTTATCTTTGCATAATCAGCGTTGTTTAATATTTGAGGATCTTTCGGAGGATCTTTTTGTATAAAGATTTTGATTCTTTCATGAAGCTTTCGTTGATCCCAAATTGACGAACAGTAGCGTATGCGTGTCCTCTAAAGTGCACATCTCGCGAGAGTTGTTCAATAAAGAACGAGTCTACGTGCCGTTCAAACATTCGCAGTTTTAAGCTCAAGTGCATTCGCGATCGCCCTACTTATGTTCACGTGCAAAAGGAATCGAGTCTTCGACACGGCGAGACCGAAGAGTTAATTCAGTTCATTCTTCGACTAATTGTCACCACGAAGCGAATAATTTCGTGACAGAAGAGAGAAAAAAAAAATATTCTGTTCCACATGAAACTCCAATCGGCCTCTTTGTCGAGTCTCGCGATGAAAAAAGAAAAAAACGGTGCCGCCGTTTTCGAATCTTGGTATTCTCTTCTTTTTCATTCGTGTGACGTTAAGGAACAAAATTTCAGCAAGTTTCTCGAAATTCTGAGATTAGAAAATAATTCTTCTCATTGTCGACACGGTTCGACGGCACCGAAAAAATCTAAATTGAAAATATGAACGAATCGAAAATCGTCAACAGAGTTGGGCATCGTTAAGAATTATCCACGATATTTCTCGTCGCGTGTCAAAATCTATTTTTCACGTTAATCTCATTCGTTCTTGATAATTCTAACTACCAATATTCGCTCTTTATTCGCTAATTTTTCTCGGATACTTACAATTATAAAGTAACTAAAAAAACAATACAAAAAAAAAAGAAAAAAAAATACACAGCGATATCGGAATCCTAATTAACGATACTAATTATCTTATTTCACGGATTGCTCCGATACAATAAATATTACTGCCTGGAATCGTTATGATACTCTATATCGCAATAACCCCGAATGATAAAGAACAAGCATCTCTTCGTGAGAAATCTCTAAACGAAATATCTCTTAGCTACTTTGTCTACTAAGACGCACTACTTGCCTAGGATTACTTGCTCTATCATTCCTCGAGGGACCTGCAAGGGCGTATATGCCCAACTCGGAGGCTCGATTCGTCCAAGAAAGAGAATGATCGATTCATCGGGAACATAATAAGAAAGTAATCGGCAAGGTCTGCTGAGACTGTGGGCTACATACCCGCATTCCCTGCATTCTAGACATCGCCCTGAGTGGCCTTAGGGCCCTTAGGGTCCTCATTGTTTTGAAGGCTTGGATCCCGCCAGCGCCACAGAGCGACGCTACGAAGTTAATGAGTGACACCTGCGAGCGAGAAACGAGAGCGGATCACAGCAACAGGTAGACAGGCTACTCGCGATACGAATTCATCATCATCATCATCATCATAATCATAATCATTTCCAAACTTTCAAATACTAGAAGTCTAAGAGGAAGAGAGATAGATAGAGATAGAGAGAGAGAGAGAAGATAGATAGAGAGTAACAGAGATAGAGATAGAAACAAGATAGAAAAGGGGTTTGGGGTAGGAAATTAGTGGTCGTGGTTGACCGTTGACACGTCAATTCGTTTCATTCGTGTTTCGTTTTTTTTTTTTCTCGATTTCCTGTCGACGGATCGAGGAGTCCATTGAAGCGGATTAAAGTAATACAGGAGTCCGTCCCATCTGTGGAGATCGTTCCATTTAGATAGTGTATGATACACATCGTAGATACAACAAATATCCAGAGCAGGGGGACGAAGACATTGATAGAAACCAGATATGGCACATGTAGCAGTTCACAGTGAACAGAAAATGGGCATCGTGTTGCGTCTGTTTGCGTACAGCCATTTTTCCTTTTCTTCCATTTCTTTTTTTACTGTTTTATTTTTACTTATTTATTTATTGTCTTTCCTCGTTTCTTTCAGGGGTTCGTTTAGACTTATTTCGTTCGGCTCGAGATCGACTTATATCACGCGTAGAAGTGTGTAGGTGTGATTGTACGCATACAGGTGGGTACGATCGACAATGCAGAGAGCAATGAATGAGTTGATGAGAGTTATTGTCGGTTGCGAGCATGATAATCGGCTCCATCCTGAAACAGATGAAAAGGTTCGTCATACTTGCAGTAACGACGCACTATGTACCAATTTTACATCGTTGAATGACTCGTTAAGCCGAGCTCGTTGAGATTTTGCAACCAGAACGGTTTCCTTCATTTTTTTTTTTGTTTGTTTCTTTTTCTCGGTGTCGAGTTTGAATGATCCAGTTTGTATAATAAAAAGAATAAGGAGAACGGAATATGGCGAGCGATCCGCCATCTTGTTTGCTATACGCTTTAGCCGGATGGTACTATAGTGCGTTGCAACGTTAAAAAATCAAAACCCTGATGACCAAGTTCCAAAATTACACGCGCATAATATAGTACGTAGTACACACGCGCACATTAACACACAAGGAAGATTGTACATTACACACAAAGCAATATAATATGTATATATATAATGTATATATATATATAGTTCATATGTATAGATACACTGTACTTTGCACAACGATCACTGTGCCAAAAAAGACTGTTAGGAAAGGCGTACATCGGCAGTAGCTAGTACGACAAAAACTCCAATATCAGTGCAGACACCAAGTAGAGACACCAGTGTACCTCTGCACACTGGAAAGCACACCACAGAGTACAAGGCTACAATCGCTGTAGCGATCATGTCCTCTCTCGTCACTTTTCCCTCGGTTTTTACTTATTGTTCCCTTCTTTTCTTATTTCTCATTTCTCCTATCGACTCGTTGGAAAACCAAAGCCTTGGGACAAACGTGACGGATTAAAGATCATCGAGTTAACTCTGAAAAAACATATTTCGTTAGACATATCTCTTAAAAAAGAAATTTCATCGTTAGCGACACGATCGTCTGTTCTTACATGTTACTATAAACGTAAATCGTTTTTACGTAATCAAATAAATTTTACAATTACGATTTTTTCGATTTCTCATTTTTAATAGAATATTTTAAGCGAATTTACGATCGTTCAATCCGTCAGGTTTGCATGTTCGGACAAAGGTTGTCACGTCACCAAATCGGGCCGATCTTTTTCGGCTTTTTTTTTTTTGTTTGTTGGTTCACGTCGACCGATGACTTACTCTCATGCCCTCCCATCGTGACACGGCTCGTAAAGGCCTCAAGGCCCTCAGTGTTCTCATGGAACGGAAGGCCGGGATGTCGGCGGCGCCTGCCCAGATGGCGCCCAAGTTGATCAGTGAGAGCTATCATCATCATCAAATATCGATCAGATGGAACGTGACACATGACACATGAGTTATCGTAATTATACGTAGACGATTGTACTACGGGAATCCACCACGAGGGAGTTTCCATGCTGCGCTCTTCCGCTTTGCGAACTGACTTTTTAGGTGGTTGGGAGAAGAAGAAGAAGAAGGTGGAGGAAACACTTCGTCATTCAGAGAAACTTGAAGATGGGATAGTTTTTTTCTCTTTCTTTTTTTTTTGGTTTTCTTTTTTTTCTCTTTTGATCTTTTACAACAAGTTTACAAAATCTCCAACTGCTGAGAAATGTTTATAATTTAAGCAGAATTTTCTACGTTTTTCTCTTTATGTTCCAGATACTTTTGAAATCTTGTACAAAGTTGTTGAAATAGTTGCTCAGGGAATAACGAACTTTGTATAAGAGATTGTTTGATGGAATTGTTGTAAGCTTGTTTGTGGGGTTGTAAACGAAGTTTGGCTGTAGTATGAACTAAATTATTTAATAGATTAGAAACAATTTATAAAGATACGAATTACAAATATGACTCTCGTTAAAGATAGATTAAAGACAGTCTTATTTCTTTTTTTAAGTTAATCTAAGACTCTTCGTATGGGTAATCAATTATCTTATTGTACGAAGAATCTTAATCAAAGTTAGTAGAAAATTGAAAGATCTTATTTTTTTTCTGGACACACCTAGACCATAAAATTGCGTGAAATAATAGAAATTATTAAGCAAACGTGACTTACCATGACAATGATGAAATCAAGCCAGCACCAAGCGTTCGTGAAATACTTTTTGAAGCCGAGAGCCAACCATTTGATTAACATTTCGATGAAGAAAATCACAGTAAATATTCGGTCCATGTAGTACAAGATATCTTGCAGAATGGGTCGTTCTTGAAGATGCACATCCTCCAAGGCCTGCTCATCACATGTTATGCATTTAATTCGTATAACTTCAAAGTTTATAAAATAGAAAAAAAGGAAGAATAATGAAAACAATTCGGTATACTTACGAGAGCCATACTACTGAAAAGGATCATCAAAATGACGGCAGTCTCAAAGTACTTGTTCTCAATTAGTTGGTAGGTCTTCAGTCTCAAATTAGCCCAACCCTGCCAAAACGGAGCATCGTCGTCCCCAGCCAAGAATGGGAATTTCTTGTAACAATTTTCTGGACAACAATCAGCTGGATAGTCGGTCTCGATGGGATCTTCATCTGCTTGAATAATTGCATCACCTGGAGCACCTTCTCCTTCTTCACCTTCTTCTCCAAGATCTTAAAAAAACACAGTTTTCCATTTCAGATACAGACACTTATAATTAATAAAATATCAGCTATTTATTTACTATCAATATTTTCTACATGAACCTAAAATCTTCTATTTTACCTTCTTCTTGTTCCAAGTCTTCCTTGCTCGCATCCTTCTTCTCTTCTCCGTCCAACGAATCCGTACTTCCCTTATGACTTTCGTCCTTGAACGCTCTATTCTTATGGCTGCCATACGATTTATTACTATAAAACGAATACCAAAAAAGGCAGAAAAAAAGGGCAATATAATCAAACCGACTTTCCGTTAAAGGAAAATACTTTCAGCAATGATTAAGAAATAATGAAAACACGAAAGGAAATTCACCTGATGGTATCATCCTCGTTCTGATTGATGTAATCGATGTCCGTCCTATAGTCGCGATGGTTTATGGAATTTGCTATAACTTTGCTGTTGTTCATGCACAGTTTTCCCTTCTTCAATTTATTCTTTAGGTCTCCTTTGAAAAAAGAATTGTCATCTCACTTAATTATCCATGAAACAGCCGTTTATTATAATTCGAATTACAAGAAGGAATCGTGACATACTGGTGAAAGATATTCGTCTTCTCGACACGCTTACCATGAATAGTGAATTCCATTCCATCCCCTATAGCAACCTCCAGTTGGTTCAGCTCCTTGGCACTCTTCTTCTCTCCCCTATACGCATCCAGTTCACCATCTGCAAGATCTAGGTCCCCATCGCGATCAATTCCATCTGCACAGTCATACAAAATCTCTAACCCGCCCTTATCAGAATGATTTCGTCAAAAATCTGTATGGTACAGAGTAACTGACGTAGATAGCTTCATCGACTAACCGGAAACTCTACGAGACCGTCGGTCCTCCGTATTGACTCGAAGTTAAGTAAAAAAAGATAAAAAAAGAAGAAGAAGAAAAAAAAAAAAATCGTACCGTTCAATGTTTAATCTATTTTTTTTTTTCGCGATGAAATTTTTCTCGATCGTTCATGCAGTACTTCTGTCTAGTCTCGTTACAATGTTATTCTAAGATGCTATATAATTAACGACGGTGACACGTGTGACTAGTTTTATACGCGATACATGATGGATTATATTGTAGTTTAACTAATATTTAATATTAGGTCAGAATCGAAGAAGGTGTAAGTTTTTCTTTCTTGTCTCTTTCTCTTTTTCTTTCATCTTTCTTTTTTTTTTTGTTGCAAAATATCAATAATAAGCAGAAGTTGTAAAAAAGAAGAAAATATGACACTTTTGCTTGAAAAAATAATGCAAAAATTTTCGAGCAATCAATTTTGCGGAAATTTGTAATATAATCTCGATTTTATAATCTTCGTTGTTCGTGATTGTTATATATATATACAGGATGTCGTAGGAACTCGTTGTTTCTTTGCAAAGTTTATAAAGCACGGTTCTCTCGATCTTTTTTCCCAAAATTATCCTTCGATAATATTCCCGTTGACGTTAATATTTCATCAGAGTCAGCGACTTAGCGTTATTTAGGTATTACGGTTACGGTATTATTCGACTAACAAATAATTTACTATCGTCGAATCTTACGTAAAACGGGAACAAATATAACTTCTCTTATCCTTCGTTATGTACGATACGTGAATAATTAATCGCGTGACATAAGTTATTTTTAGACACCCAGTATATACCTAAATATATGCTACAAGTTCATTTCTGGATCTTTGAAAGCTTTACCGCGGTCACAATCTAGATTTTCGTTTACTGTACAATCTCTAGAAAATCTGATCAATCCAGATGTATCGCGCGATGCTCCAAAATCTACGCTCGATCGTAATAAGATGATATCAAAGCGGTCTTGATTTTTACCGACAAGACGAAACGTTTACTTTCTTTTCCAAACGTGAAATAATAGGCAAAGCAACGTATAACTGCCAGGCTAATCAGCGAAGCAAAAATTAATCTATCCTATAATATCTCTGTCCTCCATTTTATTCTCTTTCTCATCATCTTTAATGGTCTCTTGTTCGTCGAGAAACGTAGAAAAATAGCGAACCGATCAAAACCTCTGCATTTAACAGATAAAAAGAAAAGGCCAGTCAACGCTTTTTTTTTGCTATTTACATAAACAAATCTGGAAAAAGAAAAAGAAAAGTTATAATAAAAAGCACCAAATCTAAAAGAGATTTAATAGAATATTGAAAAGAAAAGGATTGAGCTTGCTAACTATATCGCGCTGTTCTGCCTTGGTAAAATTTCCTTTCAATGAAACAAAAAGAAAACTTCGATCCCGTTGACTGGCGGCGAAACAAGGGAACGTAAGAGAATCATTGTCTTTGAAAAAAGTGAAAAGCATAACTGAAAAACAGTGCCACGAACTACACAGCGCACACAGCAAGCGATCTGATTGGATATAAACCTTCTTTCCAACTGTTGGACGGTCCCTCACCTGGCGCCTGATCGGATATCTGATTGGTGAGTTTGGCTCGCATCAATTTAGCAAGATAAAGGACATTTCGCTTGATCCACTTAACGAATCGTGCTATTCGATCGAACGCCTCTGCGATCTTGTTCGTATCGTTGTCCGCGGTTGGCGCCGATAGATTCGACGAACCGAAGTTGCTCAGCAACAAAGCCAAGAAGAGATTCAGCACCTGTTCGTTGCACATCAAACATTTTCATTTCGCCGTGATTCGCGTTACGCTTCTATCTTTTGAAATGGTAGGAACAAGAGGTCAGTGTGATTGATTCGATATCTCGGCGAGAGAGAGAAGAAGCTCGTTTCCCAAGATTTCAATTCTTATGATTGTTAATTTACACGTTGGAACGGTGTGAAATCGAATAGCGATTCCGATGAACACAGAAGAGAGGTGTGATACGAAGAAGTTCATTTGTTTGGAATGAACGTGTTGGAAGATGTAATGTCGCGTTAAAAGAATTGAAAGATGGTCTGATTACGATGGAGGAAGGTAGGATTTCATTTTCTACGATATTTCTAAAGGTGTATGTTGAATTGAAAAAATCGCAAAAGAAGATGAAGGAAATTGTAAGGTAGGTAGAGAGGTATAATGATTTGAAGAATCTTCTCTGGCAAAGTCACTAATGCGAGGATTTTCTAATGATCCTTTAAAGACGTGGGTCTACTTGAAAATATAGAGTGGCTGCAGAATTTTCGTTAGTAAATATCTTTCCCGTGTCTTCAGCTTTTTCAGTTCAACATACTTTGCGAGATTAGACCTGAAACTGGAAATTAAATTATGGTAAAAACGTAAACGGTTGCGTATTTTAAAAGCAATCACTGAAAGCAAGCCTTCGCGTGTTAATTAAACTTCGGTTTAAAACGAAGGTAAAAAAGTCACGAAACAAACCTTTTCTTAATTAGTAGTTTAATGTCAATTAGCGAGTCTTTGAGTATACTTACAACCAGATTACCGATGACGACAGTGGCCAGAAAGAATGGTATGCAAGAAACGTCTCCCACAAGCATACAATCCCACATAGACTCGATCCATTCTCCGCAGAGTACGCGAAAGACGATCATGAACGAATGCATGAAGTCGGTGAAATTCCATCTCGGTAAGTCGCCATCAGGAAACCGATCAACGTTGTCCGTGTAGTTCTTGCCAAACAGCTGCATACCCATTACGGCGAAAATGAAGATAATGATACATAACACGAATGTCAAGTTACCCAACGCGCCCACTGTTCTGCCCATGATGGAAATCAGCAGATTCAACGTAGGCCACGACTTCGCCAGTTTGAACACTCTTAACTGCAAACATACACGTAGTTTATTATTTCTATAAAGCTAAGAACAAAGTTCCGATACTTTTGGAGCAAAAATCAAAACGTTACTTACCAATCTGAACGATCGCAATACGGAAAGACCTTGCACACCCTCCAATCCTAACTCCAGAAGCGAAAGTGCGACGATAATGAAGTCGAAAATATTCCATCCTTCTTGAAAGTAATATTTCGGACTCATTGCTATCAGCTTCAGCGTTGCCTCGATACCGAATGTTGCCGTGAAGAACTACAATTTAGACAAAGGTGTTTACGTCGTTGGAAAATTAATTTGCGATAATATAAGTATAATATAAATAAATAGGAAGATCGGTTTAATATTTTGTTAATATACATAGAGAAATCGTGGCACTCACGTAGTTTCCCGTCTTGAGCACCCTTTCCATATCCTTGTCCATGTCATGATGATCGAGTGCCATGAATAACGTGTTGACGACGATACAAATGGTGATGAACAACTCTACGAATGGATCGAACACCAAAAGAGACACGTATTTTTGAAACTCAAGCCACAACCAGCAACAGTCCCACACGCAGAAGATATCGATGCAACGGAGCATAGCGTCCAATAATTTATCCTTAAACGTTGGCTCTTCTTCATCGTCGTCTGTCGGAAAGTAATAGGTCGAAACTGTAACGCGTGTTAGTAATTTTGTCTGGCACCACTCTTTTTGGGGAAAGAGGTTTTCTCGTTCATTTTCAAGCTTGCACAATCTGTTTTTTTTTTTGTACATTCCATTGCTTTATTTTCATGTTTTACTCATCAGACCACAGATTATCAAATACGAAGACAGGCAGGCGTGTGTGTATGTGTGTACCATAGCAAGAAACGGAAACGAAAACGAAGGAAGAAAACGGGCGGAGAATATTTCAGGGATTGTACAGAGATCTACGGTGAAGGCAGAGAAGAGGAAGGAAACGAAAATCGGTGCGCTCGATGCGTTTTACATAAAAGTGCAACGCGAGCAGCAAGAACACGCGCAGCACAGAAGCAGTGCGGGGATGTTAAAAAAGAAAAATCGAAGCGGCGAGTAGGGAGCAAAAGTGCAGTACGAGTTGCTTGCGGGAGAGAAGTAGGCAGAAGCGATTTTATGGTCGCTCGAGAAAGGCAAATGAAAATTGCGGGCGTACAAAATGCAATTAATCCTCGACTGGTAGAATAAAGCGAGTCGAGTTTCGAGGAAACTCGTTATGCAGAATTTTTCAACAATCGTTTCGATTTCTTTTGGTAGAATTTTAAGGAGAACCTTATTCGACCATTCGTGGATAAGAATCGCGAGAAACGTGGGACGTTAAATGTACACAGGGATGAAATTATAATAACAAACGGTTAGAAACAACGCAGGAGTAAATGAACTTAAAAAAAAGAAGAAGGGAAGAAATAAACGTGATAAAATAACTGATCTGATTCTTCGAAACGTTGCTATATATTGGCTGTTGCAGCAACCTAAAATCGATGTGCGACAATGTTGCTTGGTGTTTTCGCTAAGAACGTCGTTTCACAAGCTTTGATCGCATTTTCATTTTTTTTTTTTTCAGAGCACTGAGTGTCGGTGTAACGGCGAATGACAGTAGATCATCGCTCGAAGAAGCTTTTCGATTCTACTTTATTACTGTGCAACGCAGGCAAACGCGGAAGTGCCCTCGAAGCGAGTGCCGTCGCGAAAAGACTATGATAAAACTAAAGTTTCGCTGCAGTGTACGTCAGTGATCAGACGAGGAGGAAGCGAAATCCAGGCACGAAGCGACCAGGACCGTGCAGCTGCAGCGAGGATATTAATCTGTGTCGTATAGATCAGGAAACAAACTCTGTTTCCCCAAAAAAACTACTACAAACTTCTTTATTTCTTTTTCTCTTTTCTCGTTATCCATCCGAGGGTTCGAGAGCTTACGTACTGGAATTGTTCCACGAATTTACTTCTCACGATCCGAGAATTGCGACTGTCTCTTATAGCGAATACTTTGACTAACTTCTCTAACTTTCTTGCCTTTTCCTCCCTTTCTTTTCTCACGGTAATAATAAAAAAAAAAAAAATGAAAATTATTGGGACCAACAGGAGTCGTACCATGCACAGTAGTACACATTGGTATTAATATAAACTAATAACGAATAAAATAGAAAGAATTTTCCGTTTCGACACGAGTTTGGATACAAGTATAAGTTGAAATTAAACAATAAGTAGTACTATGTACAAGGCGCTCAGACAAAAATCTTCAGCACTGAATATCAATGGAGAAAACTGTACAAGAGTCTTAACAACGGTGTACATCAAAATGACAGGATGCTCATCACACAAGAGATACACATCTGTGATAAAGGGTGATAGAAAACTGTAAGAAAAAGAGTAATGTGAGCGGAGGAGCTGAACACTCGACATTACCTCCTTGCTCCGGAGTTCTGCTCGGTCGTCCCGCAGCCTGTTCTATGATATCGTTAAGTACCATCACGTCTGCAAAATAAAAACCACATTTTACCCTTCGTTGAAAAGTCAACTATCATCAATTTTGGAAAATAAGCAATCTATCGATTCGCTTTACCTTTCATATCAACCACGGCATGTTGTTGAGAAGGCTCTATAAACGGATTGTCTTGTTGCTTTGCCTTGCCCATGGGATCTTCTAGATCTCCCTCCTGAAAACCAAAGGAAAACGTTTAACTCCTTCAATCGGATCGTTCACCCGAGACTTTAACACTAGATTTACAGGACCCGTGAATTTGACGGATGGATTACTCCAATTATACAATATTAATAGATTTAATCAACTTATATTAAGTTTGTTAATATTGTAATTGTTTTTAAATTAAACACACGGTGTTCTTTTAAAAGAAAATACGTGATTTTCTTTACCCGTAAATCTGACGAGTCTCCATAAAGATAGGTACACAAAAAACATCCGTAAACCTAGTGTTAAACCTACTTTAAACATAAAGTGTACCCGATTACAAGTGTGTACTCAAGGCTGTTCAATTTTTGAAAAGTCCCAAATGAAAGAGAATCACAAATGAGAATCACTACCATTCATCCTTTCTACCTCTACCCCAAAGACACCCAAACAAAAGCTCGAATCTCGCTGAAACCTCCACATACCATTCCAAAGCATCTGAAACCCACCAATAGCATCTACTCACGTAATGGTACTTCTGATTAGAATCCGTGAAATGCCCGTTCACGGACGGAGGCCTGACGGATCTGATTCTCAGCTGGCTTTCCTTGGTCATCGGCTTGCCGGCGTTCGCGATGCCACCGATCAGATCGCCGTGGGACGTGTACGAGAGACGTGAAGCATGCGACGTGTAGGACGAATGCCTGGAGCCAAGATTCGCATAGTAGACCGGCACCACGATCGTACCGTTCTCTTCGGACATAGGCGTCACCGCGTTCGAGTCGTCCGCGTACGGCAGATGTTCCTGGGCGTCGAGGAACGTCGAGAGTACCAACGGCTTCCGGTCACCGCCAGGCGGCCCGACGAAACGGCCACGGCCATTTCTGATCGTGAACTGATGGCTACCACGGCTGCTCCGCCGTAGATTGAACGGTGAGCCCGGTAGGCTAAGGCTCGCCTGAAATTACAACAAAGCGGACCACCGCTTTTCTCTCTCACCGTTCTCGAGCCTTTCTCGAAAAGCGTGGACGTTAAGGGGATGCTAGGGAACGTGGTGGGTCCCTCCTCGTTTTTTTTTTTTTTTTCTCCCCGTTAACATTAACTTCGTTTTCCTACGGTGACTCTTTCGACACGTCTTCGGAAGGATCGAGAGAAACGGAAGTGATGGCACGGAAGCTCGCGACCATTTTCTAAGGTTCTCCTACGGTTCTTAAACTCCTAAGCGCGAATGTCGAGATCAGGGGATGCCTCCCCGTGGTAGAGAATGACTTCGTTTCGTGTAGCGAGACAACGATGGTTCCTATCTGCTATAGTATACTGATTTTCATTCGTTTCCGAAGCTTGGAGACTACGTGAGCTCGAAACTTGTACATTACTGATGGGATTTGTGAAACGATGTGATCGCTGAGTTACGATGGTTCTAGAGACTGAGATAACTTGCTTGAGAAATTTGCTAGCAAAGAATGTTTGGGATTCTCATGGTCTCCGAGCGATTCGTTCTGTATAGCAACGTGTTCGTTCGTCGAGATCGTTTGCATCTTTGACAGTTGTCCTTTTCAAAGATATTTTCCTGTCTCTTTGTTGTTTTCTATGGAATCTATCGCTAGTTGCGGAATAATAACGACGGTTCTAGAGACTGAGATAACTTGCTTGAGAAATTTGCTAGCAAAGAATGTTTGGGATTCTTATGGTCTCCGAGCGATTCGTTCTGCATAGCAACGTGTTCGTTCGTCGAGATCGTTTGCATCTTTGACAGTTGTCCTTTTCAAAGATATTTTCCTGTCTCTTTGTTGTTTTCTATGGAATCTATCGCTAGTTGCGGAATAATAACGACGAAGAGTACATTTCTATGCAGAACGTTGACACTCGCGGTTCATTGAATCTCCAAGCATCTTTGAATGACGGTAATGGTCCTCTAATGGCAACGAAACTGGGGCTCCGATAAAAATCGTGCCGCCATTCCAAGTGTGTGAAACCTTCGACGATCGATGGTAAATCGACATGAAGTTTCGGATCATGGATCCTGTACAGCTATTTAGTACGTACGGTCGGCGGCGACAGACACGTCGTGACACACATACCTTCCGCAGGCTTTCCTGGTAGGCATAAGTAAACTGGCCATTAGCGGCGCGAGGGACCTTAAGAAAAAAACAAGAAAAGATATCTCCTACCAAACGGCTCGTAACGTTGTCTAATGTGTACACCAAGGAGGCACTCGATACGGATATATGTTTATATAAATACTTGCAAAAGCGTACATACACAGAGAAGTGACAGAGATAGAGAGATAGAGATAGAGCATGATGTTATATACGCAGAGAATGAATGATACAACTGTCGTCGCAACATATCAGGGTAAAACGATGTTGATCAAATGTCGTAGTCGTTAAAACGGAAGTAAGGGAGACACGAAGATCCGCGATATCTACATAGATAGTATTTTTTTTCTATGGCTACTTTTACCAGCCTCGATAAACGCGTAGCGTAAAGCGGAGACATGGAACAGTAACAAAATAAAAACAATCTCGTTAACAATTTTCTTCGACGGTAAAATCTTTGGCTACGTTGAACACATTGGTCTCCGTTTCTTATCGCGATTCGAGCATCGAGATCGCGTTCCTAGTTTCAAGAACGAAAATTCGTATCTCCTTTCTCTACTACACACATGCGTTACCATGCAAGACGGCACAGAATGAAAGTTTTTACGTCGACAACGATAACGGTCCTAGTTGTAATTACTCTTTTACACGCGGCCGCGAGAACCATACCGATGATGGGAAACCAAAACGAATGCACGCTGTCAAAAATCATCATACGCCATTCGAAACCAAGACAGAATCGATGAAGAAAATTCAACGCAACGAAAGCAAGGAGTTCAATAAGCGTCCTAACGAAGTACCAAAGTCATCATTACTTAACAATCGATTACAGTATGTACGACAAGCATGCTACAGAGCGATAGACTTTTATGAAGGGGCTCGACTCGTCGCTTTCAACGCTAACTTCAACCTGAGTACATTTCCTGATCAGAATTCATCAACCTTCCTTTCCTTCCTTTCTCGAGACGTTTCGTCTCCACTTCCCTAAACTACCATCAACGCACCATAACAAATCCTTCGATCTTCTCAGTTTACCATTATCGGTTGACGAACACTCAACAAGACAAATCTACGCCATACCTGTCCTTCAAACGACTTACAAAGCACTGTAATATATAAACGAGTAGACAGAGCTGTCCATGCTAATATTCGTCATCTGTTCCATTTGTATACTTGCTACTTTCCAATGGGAATATCCTCTTTTCGTTCCCTGTCTTCTAACAGCTTCTTTTTCAAGCTTATTTCGAGAATACGATACAAATGGCAGATGACTATAAAGCTTCTCGTGGACAGCCGTGTGCAGTACAGAGCAAAAAGGTAGTTGTGCACGTATAGTAAGTCAAAATGTAGCTGCACACCAAGTGGAAGGATCGAACAGTACTCTTGCAAGTTTTGCCGACGAGTCGAGTCGAGATCGAACAGCCTCGCGTGAATCGCTCTCGTAGAAGCGAGGTCAAGGGGGACAAGTTCGATAACAGGACGCAAAAGAGAGTACATTACGTCAAAGGAGGATAAATCGATGGTACAAAAGAGAGAGACACATCGGCCAGTCAGACACTTACGGCGCTGACTTTTCGCACTTTAGTGGTGGTCGTGTGATTGTTGATCGGTTTCACCCTGTGCTCGCTGACCGACTCGATCGAACGTATGCTCATCCTCTCTTTGTTGTTGTCGTCGTTACCCTTTTCCTGGCCGACGAACAGCTCGTAGCTGTGACAAGAGAAGTCTGACGGTGATTTGACAATCGGATCGTCGACGACCGCTGCTGCAGCTGCCGCCGCCTCTCTAGCTGCCGCCTGCGCCGCCAGCTTCGTCTCTTTTGCTAGAGCTGCTTCCTCAGCTTCCTGTTGAAAATCAAACGAATGAAATTAACGATTCCTTCCATTCCCTCGATCGCCGCGCGAAAAATTACGGATCAACGTGACTCTTTCTCGTTTTATTTCTTTTCGAAGTCCTCGAGGAGCCTAAGACGCCAGCTTTCTACGCTGGAATTACCAAAGAATGTTCGCGTTTTATTTTTACTTTTCTTAACACGTTGAATACCACGGGGGTCACCGGTGACTGGTAATCAACTTTTCAGTGACGCCATGGAGACCACCGGTGACCGTCGCGTCCAGATTAACACGTCGAGTGCCGGTCACCGGTGACCCCCACCGCAGCCAACGTGTTAAATATTGATACACTTAAATATTGGTACACTATGCAACGCAATGATGATCTGNCGTGTTAAATATTGATAATTGTACACTATGCAGTGCAATGATGATCTGTACTCTGGCAACAATCATACCTGACGTGTCACGCACGTCGTTTTTGTTTCTGTAATAATCGCATGACGACGTACATACCATGTCGTTGGCGATTTTGTGACAAAAGCGTTACGACGTGCATGACCCCCGTGGGGGTCACCGGTGACCGGCACTAGATTTGGCTACAGCGCCGTGGGGGCCACCGGTGACCGGCGCGCCTAGATTGATGGAAATATATATAATTTAAACAAATGACAATATTTATAATTTAATCGCATTCCTGCGCCACGGGGGTCACCGATGATCCCCGTCGCAGTTAACGTGTCAAACATGGTTATGTACTGTAACTTATCTATTAAAGAGAATATTTCATCGTTATATGTATCGTATAATAGAAAATTCACCGTGGCACCACGGACAATCCCTGTAAAATTGGCGTTCAACGTGTTAATGTAGATTTAGATTACTTAGAATTCTATTTCCATGTAATGTCATTGTAGAAATCGTCATGAACGGTTTTTGTGCCATCCGTGGCCACGCGTGCTCTACCTAAAAGATTAACACGTTAAATGCCACGGGGGTCACCGGTGACCGGCATTTAACTTTTCAGTGCGCCATGCGGACCACCGGTGACCGGCGCGCCCAGGTTAATAGAAATGTATATAATTTAAAAAAATGGCAATATTTATAATTTAATCGCACTCTACAGCCACGAGGGTCACCAGTGACCCCTGTCGCAATTAACATCATAGTTATACAATGTAACTTATCTATGGAAGATAATATCTCATCTCTCACATGTATTGCATAATAGAAAATTGATCGTGACGCCACAGACAATGTTTGTAAAATTGGCGTGGCATTCAACGTGTTAAAGAGTACTTTGTTTAGATTTAAACAAAGAAAAGATGGCGAATTTTCTCGCCATCGATACGTACCCTTATGGCTTCTTCCTCGGCAGCCTCCTCTTCCTCGGCCTTCTTCTGCAACTCGTCGTAAGACATCGCGACAATGGCGAGAATCAAGTTGACGAGATAAAAAGAGCCGAGGAAAATGATCACGATGAAGAACAACATATGCCATGGACCAGCCGATCGGAGTACCAACTGATACAGATTTTCCCAGTAATCTTGCGTCATCAAACGAAACGCGGAGAGTAAGGCCCAGCCGAAGGTGTCGAAACTCGTGTAACCGTAATTCGGATTTTCACCGTATCCTTGTAAACACGTGTAGCCAGGAAGGCACTGCCTGTGGTCAACAAATCGTATTCGTCAGATTGAAAGCGATGCATCGCGATAAATCTCGCGTTCGACGTTTTATAAACTGAGAATTGGTGTCTAGTTACCCTGCTCCAGATGAATTTCCACACAAGGGCATGTTTTTCGTCTCGTCCACGTACCAATTAGCTAAGCGGAACAATGAGCGAGATTATTTCGAGTTAATGAAGTGTCTGGTTTCCAGGAGCTTACGCTTGCCCTCAAAAGTTAGGATCTCCCGTTTTAAGCGCAGGATCATAGCTTCGAATATCCTTCGTTTGTTATGCTTGTCGCTTGAAAAGCAAGAGGAGCACTATTTGGATAGAGGAGCCTCTCCTCGAGCTGAAGAATTTCATTTGGACGAGGAAGGATCAACTGCGAGCGTTCAAAACTCGAGAAACAGGATTTCTAGAGAAACAGACTTGAGTAAAAGTAGGAAGAGATAAACGTCAAGAGATAGTATTAACTCTTGACAAAGAAATTGACATTTTTCTCTCTTCTAGTGTTATCTTTAGGATTTACACGTTCTTGGTATCGTTTTTCTAACGTTAATCTAGGATTGGTTATTCTTCCTGGATTTATGAAACGTTAACACTTAGCCAACCGCACGAACCACAAAGATTTATTTTCCAAAGTTTGCACCAGTACGGATTGAAATTCGCTATTTGAAATGAGAAATGTCCAAAAATTATTTATGTGATCAATTATATCTTACGGTAACAATTTCATTCGAGGATTTCACATACTGCTTACACAAAATTCAAAATTAAACGTTTATAATAATTATTTTTTAATGGTAAT
>NIJG01000131.1:500336-520479 GCA_002201625.1 Euglossa dilemma | reverse complement strand
TCCGAATAATATATTTCAATTTTGTTACCAGTAGCCCTTAACGTTTCTAAATTTATTATTTGGAATTTATTTCGACTAAAAAGTAGGGCTATTTAAATAAATGAAGGAAGAAAGAAATTCGATTAAAAATCAGTTATATTTACACTATTGTTATAGTTTGTAATTATCAAGTGTAAATCTCTTGAAACAATTTCCAAATGTCGAGTTACACTCGACATAGGACCGCAAAGGATTAAAGAAAGTATATAGTTTTCTTTACCCTAAATCTGACGGGTGTCCGTAGAAATAGGTATACAAGAAACCCCCGTAAACCTGGTGTTAAGAGCTTGAGAGAACCCCTAACTTTTGAGCGACAATTTGCGAATGGAAAAGGGATAGAATGGATTACGTACTATCATTGCTAACGAATCGCTCCCAGTTTTCATCGCTGAGATTACCCCAGGAGCCGTCCTCGGGAAAGTTCTTTATACACTTTTGCGTGAGCACCCCCATGTAAATCTGGAGGCCCATCAGCGCAAAGACGGAAAGAGAGAACATCGTCAGGATTATCACATCGCGCAGGTTCTTCACGGATTCTATCACAGCGCCGACAATGGTTTTCAGACCTGGCGAACGAAACAAAAAACGGGACCAGATGGATTTGTCAGTAAACGGGCGAAACTTCGACGACGACGACGGTTCAAGTGGCGGGCGTGGACGTAGTTTTCTTATACATACATATATTTATTTGTTATTTTTTTTTTAATAGACAAGACACCGCTTTTCGTTTCAGCGTGTGGAAAGAGAGAAAGACAGATAGATGATGGACTGACTGAAAAAAAACGGATGGAAGGATCATCAAAGAACACGTATATATTTTTTTTCTTTTTTTTTTTTTCTTGCAAAAAAGGAGAACATTGATGGAAGAGAGAGAGATGAGGTGGCGAGGACGAATAGATGGCTAGCAGAAGATCATGACAGACAGCTGTTTTCAATGATCGATATTTGAAAGAGTTCAGTCGGCATAGACGATAAAAGTTTCGGTTAGATAAAAATGATCTCTGATCGATGAATTCGAGTGAGAGATGGAAGGCTGGCGAGCAACAAAATGGCGCACAAAGAGTTATGATAGAGTGGGGTAGCGTTTAACAGTGACAGAGAGAAAGAGAGACAGAGATAGAGAGATAGAGATAGAGATAGATAGAGAGAGAAAGAGATTGATAGAGATTATATCATATAGAATAGGCGTTGTCGGTGATGATGCGAGAGAATGTGTGTGTAACAGCGAGCCGCGGCAAAAGTGTGTCTATAAAATGAATAGTCTCTAAGAATCTGCGACTACACCCAATTGATCTATTTCTCTAAGCATACCTGGTACAATAGCGACAGTCTTCAAGGCTCGGAGGACTCGAAATGTCCTGAGAGCGGCAAGGTTGCCTAGATCTATGCCCATCGTCACATAACTGCAATACACCCGAACATCACACACATTACAGTGATACAAACAAAAAAACAAAACGGTTTTAGAAAAAAACAGATAGATAGAGTAGACAGAAAGATAGAGAGATAGAAAGAGAGAGAGACAGATAGAGAGAGAGAGAGATAGAGAGAGATAGAAAGAGAGAAAGAATTTAGGAGAATAAGTAAAAAAGTTTTAATATACTCAAACGATTACTCGCTACCAGATTTATCTATGGCCTACCAAAACGTCTGCTTTGAAACTGTTTTATATAATAATAAATAATCATAATAATAATCATAATGATAATAATAATAATAATAATCATAATGGTAATCATAAAAATAATAATTGTAATAATGATAGTAATAATAATATATATANTATATATATATAAATGTATATTTTAAAGGTAGCTATTACTGCATGCACTCGATGTCGCTCGAAATGCTACGGTATCACGGGAATCTGATTGCACGTTTATCTAATTTCATATCGAAGTTAAGATTTTGTTTTTTTCTTCGTAACAACGGTGACAATGGTGACAATGACCGTGTCAATTTGCTCGATGACAACGTATCGTGACAATGACCGTGTCAATTTGCTCGATGACAACGTGTCGTGACAATGACACGATTCTCGTGATACCGAGTCGCAAACGAATACTCGTTACGCTGTATAAGATACATGTATTTGACCATCTATCAACAGTTATGTAATATACGTATATGCGTATGCGTATGTCGACGGTAAAAGGTGTGTGTGTGTGTTTATACGTACGCATACACATATACGTATACGGCAATAATAATAATAATAATGATCTAGATCTACGACAATTAATTAATAGACGATTCGATCGAATCGACGTTAATATATATATATATATATTTAATTACGCTAGGCTAATCAACAATTACGATGATAGTAAATAAATAAATAAATACTCTCTGTCCGAGGTAACTAGACATAATAATTAATAATAATGATAATAGTGATGATAATAATAATTAATCATAATAATAATAATAAGAAAAAGTCTCTAATCCCTATCTAAGTAAACTAATTCATGTATTACCTATTATTATGTATATCTGATGTAATCGTGTAATCGTACATGTATCTATATATATATGTAGCATATATATGCGTACATATGTATGTACATATATATATAACGATATATTTGCGTGTAGTATATTGTAGGTGTGTGTAGGTGTAGTAAGAGAAAGTTCGAAGAATAGAGATTCATTTTCCTTTTTTTTTTCCTTTCTTTGCTTCTTCTTCTTTCTTTTCTTTCGTTCTATAGCGTTACTCGAGGTATCTAGTGTATACTGTACTTTATATACGTATATATATAGATAGATCTACGTTCCGTAACCTGAACATGTTCTAAATCGTGTATACTAAATTTGCGTTCTTAAACACTTCTTCGTGTTCAACTCTGGTAGTACCGGGATCATCGAAAATCGATCCTGTCGACGCGGCACGGTTAAGATTATCGTCATCGTCACACGAATCTACCTGTGGAACTAAGAAACACAAAGAAAGTAAAAAAAAACGTTTCAATTCGAAGCTTTTATAAAATATTTCTAATAACAATCGTTGAACCGAATGAAAGAAAATCGTTGCTCTTGATGAATTTTATGAAAAATTATCAAGAGATATAACGATGTTTGGTAGATTCTAGGTAGATTCGTGAATGATTCTCCAGAAAAAACGTGAATTCTATTTCTTTGCTTCGATGGTTAAGGTTTTTTCGTTTCTGATAATTTGATTTTAAACGCGGATTGCTTAACACTAGGTTTACGGAGGCTTTTTGTATACAAAAAATCTGACACCCGTCAGATTTAGGGTAAAGAAAGCCACATATTTTCATTAAAAAATTAACGATGGGTTTAATTTGAAATCAATCGCGATATTAACAAACTTAATGTAAGTTTATTAAATCTGTTAATATCGTATAATCGAAGCAACTCATCCGTCAAATTCACGGGTTCCGTAAATCTAGTGTTAAAACAGAGTTTTACTTGGGGATTGGAGTTAAGGTCTGACTACTAGCGCCACGCACTAGTAGTCGGAGATGGTTGGTACTAATAGGTTTTGGATTCGGTTATAAGAACTCACGTTTTTATAGAAACTAGAAGAGATCTTACCACCGTACGACATATCGATTCGATGATTTTCTCTTCTTCAGTTCGACTAGGCGTGAATCGTTAGAACGCGGCCAATCTATGTTCGATATTTCATCTTCTTTTATTACGCGAGATTATGGTCTCGTTAAGCCTAAGCAGGATCATCCTATACTCGTATTTCTGGCAATTTCTTTTTTTTTTTCTTTTTCTTTCTTTCTCTTCCTTTTTTCTTAATTAAAATTAGCGAACGTACTCGAACTGAAAAGACCGGATAATTCTACGTTCTGAAATATTCTGAAGGTTACTTCTTGCCTTTTCAACATCGGTGTATCAACTACTTGGAAAAATAATCAATTACCATAAACAAGAAGTTTACAAGTACTACGATACGTTCTCTTTCGTCACACGCTGTACTCTACCGTTCTTATGGTTGCTTTTCGCTTTCTTTTCTTTCGTTTTGTCACTTTCTTTTTTCTGTATCGTTCTCTCGGTTTCGTTTGCCTGTTTCTTTTTCACTTTCGTTTCTTTCTTTTAGTTAAAGAATAAGTTTTTAACTACTCACGCTAAAGCTATAACTACGAAGTCGAGCCAATTCCATGCATCTCTAAGATAGGTAAAAGGCTGCAGAATGAAACCCCTCGCCATCACCTTAACGGCGGACTCAAATGTGTAGATGCCCGTAAATATCACTCTGAAAACAACAAACATACCACTCAGCTTTAAATGCGATTTCTCTTGGCGCGCGCGCGCACACGTGAGTCTTTCTACTGGCATAGCGTCTCTTATCACATCGCACTGACAAGTTGCATTGGCGAAGTGCACTTGGCAAAAAAAAGGATAATCAAAATTTATAGTATTCCATTCCTTTATTCAATTCTGTCTTTACGAATTTTCTATATTATTCCTTTCTTCTTTTTTTAAGATAGCAATGGGATCTAGTCTCAGAGCAATTGACTAGTTAAGAATTTGCATTTGATATATCAAAAGTGATATAGCACCTTGTCATCAATTGTGACCGTGCTCTAATACTTAATCCCACCGCTATTAGGAAGTACTTACTACACCAAATAGAACTTAATTCTCGTTACAAAAGACAGATTATACCCTGTAGTAGTCACCACGATATAGCGAAGTCGTAGAAGTACCCTGAAGAATCGAAACTTCAGTCAGGGCCGTGTGAAGCATATCTTAACTGTGAATCACTTTCTGATATTTCTATTGCTTCGATTCTAATTGCTAAAGCCTCCACTATTCTCGTTTTATTAATTTGTTTTCCTATTATAATTTCATTTCTAACATCTCTTGATATAGAAAGTAAATTTTCTAGTACTGGAATCTTTTTCACAGCATTTTAATGTCAACTCGTGAGTTCATTGGTGGAACTGCTACCTCGAAAGCACAATCTTTCCTCGAAATTCTGTTCCTTTCTTAAAAAGTTAAATTTCCTCACAAGCCAAAGTGTAATTTCATCACGATGAAGAACATAGTTTAGAAAATGGAATTGCTACTAAAGCAACCCTACGAACGGTGAAGTATTTTTCATCACTGGGATGGAATAGACACTTGGAGCAGCTGGAACCAGAAGTGTCTCCAATAATCAAATAGTCACTAGGGAACGAGTTCAGAGAAAGTAACCCCCATATCTTAGCGACCACTGAATAGACCAAGTGGATTCGAATTGCATGGATAAAACCAGAGGAAATTTCAGAAGCGTCTACAGCAATCAAGTAGAAGCCAGGAACGATTTTGTAGAAAGCAACCATCAAAGTAACCACCACCACTGACTGACCTATATAGGTAAACGCATCCTCGACGGATAGTCAACGAAGAGATATAGTTGTGTCAAATAAAGCAACTTTAGGATATCCAAATACGAAAATCAACAATCCAGGAAAATCTGGTGGATTCGAATCTCCACAGAAAAAGCACCAGGGGGTGAAAGTGAATTCGAATTGCATGGATAAAACCAGAACGAAATTTCATAAGCGTCTACAGCAATCAAGTAGAAGCCAGGAACGATTTTGTAGAAAGCAACCATCAAAGTAACCACCACCACTGACTGACCTATATAGGTAAACGCTATCCTCGACGGATAAAGTCAACGAAGAAATAGTTGATCAAATAAAACAACTTTAGATATCCAAATACGAAAATTAACAAATCCAGAAAAATCTGGTGGATTCGAATCTTCATAGAAAAAAGCACCAGGGATGATGTGTGCACCCATCTTTCTCGTGCATCTCGCCGAATCATATTTAATACTGGATATCACCATCATCAGCGAACTCAGTCCCACACCATCTTCCAGTTCGACTGAAACTACTGTATTTCGTCGTTAATTCTCCCTGAATAAATGAATAAATAAGAATAAAAGAAGACAAAGCCAATAAACATCAAAGTCTGTGAGAGTACCTCGCCGAACAGATGGAGAAACGTTGGAGAAATCGAAGAAGCAAAAGCTCCGGTTAGATCTGCATAAAAGATATCTTATTTCTCGGTTTCGGACGTCACTGGCTCAATCAATGCTTCCACTTGATGCTTTGATGTAACACCTTGCTATATCGTGGGGACTGTGTAGACAAATAATTCACACTTATCTCATAATCCTTGCCAGTGAGCACGGCCGCTTTTGCTAAACCAGGCGATAGTGTCCGATCGCTATCGGCCTCTAATTAATTACAGATCGCCGTAGACAAGTCAGCTATTCGTCGAGCACGACCCGAGCGAACAATTTCTTTCTTTAATTCAACGAACGAATCGCTCATACGAAACAGATGTTTCATTCCTCGCGATTTCTTCGTCGCTCCTTTCCCATTTCTCTCGCATTATTCGCACAGATCGCTCACGTCTCTACGCTACCTCTAGAGAGACTAGAACAAAACTTACCAACGGTTATACAATTTATCACAGTCTCTACTCATATATATATATATATAGAGCTATAACACGTAGAACATTGCTTGAAATATCTATACTTTCAACAACGTGTGCTCGCCGTAAGCTTTCGATGATTCGCATTCGTCTGGTAGAAAAAAAGAGAGGAATAAACAAACGAAGATTAAACGTCGTTCGAGTCAAGGGTTCAAATCAGTCGAGATTCTTTTGGAAAGAATCCGATTCATCTCCGGCTTAGGCTCGTCGGCACGCTAAGCTACGTTGATTCACAGTCACTGCAGAGCAAGCGTAAATATATAATTGACTGGCAAAGTCAACGAAAATTTGAATAAAAGTAGATTGCAACTCCTGACACTTTGACTGCGCCATTTAATCATCTGCACGAATTTCGTTTCTTTTTTTTTTGGAATTATGGAATTTCTAAGCAGTTTCGATCTCCGAAGATATTGCCGGTTCCATACGTGACTTGCAATCAAAGTCGTTCGATTGAAACATAAAACACCTGTTCGTATAGTTTTTTACTGATTCGCTTCCATCCATTCAAGAACCATACAGAATCGAAGATCTCGGTAAAAATCTTTAAATCTGCGCGCGAATGTCAATCTTCTTCTACAATTAAAACTCAATTCCAACTCGATAATTATAAAAAATTTCCCAAAAAGACCCTTGTTCGCTATTTTCCCCCAAAAATTTAAAACTGACAGGTAATTTCCCAGAGGAAATTTCAAAGTCTTCTAAAATAATTTATATTTTTCGCTGAAACGTGAATTTTACTTTTTCTTAATTTGAAAAACAACGAATATTAACTTTGATCAAACGAATCGGTGCGATCTAAAATTCGTCAAAGGTCAAACATTTGCCAAAATTACTCGAGATGCGTATGTCGCATTTTCTATAATTTCTATAATTTCTAATAATTAATCACGCTGTCGCGTTAACGACGAAGATCGACAGTCGCGCGTGTTGCAGTCGTTACACGCGGCAAAAATGAAAACAGACAGTGAAAAGAAAACGGAGGACGTAGGCAAAGAGTAAGTCGAGTTCTCGCCATTGTTTTCTAGATCGAGGGCGAGGAGAACGAACGATACTCACTCCGTAGACTCGATGGTGGGCGTAGTGGGCATGATCATGAGTATGCAGTTAACCAATATTGTAGTGATAATGAAGAGGGAGAACAGGGGGTGAACCAATATGTAAATGGCCACACGTCGTATCGGGTTGAACGGGTCGAGGATCCACATCGCATCTGTCGCTGAGAACCTGAATATGTCCTTTCCCTTGCTGATGACGACGAAGGTCTGACCGGAAAGCAAACGACATCACATTAAGAAGGTAAGAAAAATAACATACGCTTCGATAATTATCACAGTATCAAAAAAATATCGTTTTCATCGGTTGCATCTCCTTAAAAATCGAGATCGTACGAATATAACTCGCAGTGTTTCAACTACTTGAATCCTAAAGAATAAAAATCGCTATAAAAACCCGAAGTTTCGGAAAAAATTCTCAAAAAATTCTCCAATGAGTTAATCAGCAATTTTCTACGTAACTAGGTCTCTGATTTTCTAACAAATTTCTAATCAATTGAAAGAAAACAAAATCAGCATCGGAGGTTCCCAAACCTCACACGTTAAAATTATTAATTTAATAACGCGATGTTTAATTAAATTATAATTAAATGATTCGATACTTAGAAACGATTAGTCGTTATCCACGCTGTTGGAAGCCTCTGATTATAAAGTAACGTTTTAAAAATGAGTGAAAAACCACAGAGACGGTAATTTCGGTTTTCACGATAGAACGTTGATTTTTTCCAGTTTCGTAATAAAATATCGATACCCTTTGTTTATGATAGAAGCTATCAATATCCTCGAATCCTAAAGAATAAAAATCGCTATAAAAACTCGAAGTTTCGGAAAAAAATCTCAAAAAATTCTCCAACGAGTTAATGAGCGATTTTCTACATAACTAGGTCTCTGATTTTCTAACAAATTTCTGTATAAATTGAAAGAAAACAAAATCCACATCGGAGGTTCCCAAACTTCACGCGTTAAAGTTAATAATTTAATAACGCGATGTTTAATTAAATTATAATTAAATAATTAAACGATTCGATACTTAGACACGATTAGTCGTTATCCACGCTGTTGGAAGCCTCTGATTATAAAGTAACGTTTTAAAAATGAGTGAAAAACCACAGAGACGGTAATTTCGATTTTCACGATACAACGTTGATTTTTTCCAGTTTCGTAATAAAATATCGATACCCTTTGGTTATGATAGAAGCTATCAATATCCTCGAGAGGTGTGGAGGCCAACTCGGGTGGAAATTCGTTGTGCAGTCGGACCGGGATCGGTGCTCCTTGCTCGAGCATCGGATCCGGCTGAGGACCCTCGTCCTCGTCCTCGTCGTCATACCGAACCTGCGAACGAAACACTTCTAAACACCTCCGTTCCTCGTACATCACCTCTCTTACTTATCCTCTTGCATCGGACCACCATAGTTCTCTCGCTTTCTTTCGCATAGACGTGCTAAAAATTATATACAGGTAACGAAACGTAAACAATCACGTCTTCGCTGCGCATCGCGCAGGACACGAGATTCGAACGAAAAAATAGTGGAAAAAAAAGATGTAGAAAAAAAAAAGACATAAGAAAACTCATCACCAGTGATCGGCGAAACAAATATTTCCAAGATATATTCCTCGTTTCTCTCAGAGCGTGTTTAAAGTAACGCTTGATCGTGTCAGGTCAAAAATCAAAGGCCGCTCGGCGATTGTTGGAAATATTCATTTTCTGTATTACTTGTCCGCTATGTGTGCACCGGTGTTATTCATAACCCGCTTCTAGATCAGCTCTACGCGTTCCTAATCGTTCCACGGCTCAATGTGCATCGCAAGAGAACGTCCCGAGCTTCGTGGCAGGCGCTTCTTCTGGACCTACTACTGTCCGCCATTTTCTCAATGGCGCGGCGATCTGCAAGACCAACTCCGTGAAATTCGTCGCAGATCCTTCGAACATCCTTCCGAATGATATTAAATAATTTTCCTTGCAATTAGGAAACGTTTAATCACTTTAATAAGGAGCCAAAAACGTAGCATCAGAAATAGACACAGTTTTCTTCGGTAAAATTTTCAAATATCGTTCAAAATTTGGAATAACAAAATTTTACTTCTTTTTTACCTCCAATTTTTAAATTTTTACATCCAACTTTTAAATTTTTACATGCAATTTTTAAATTTTTACATCCAACTTTTAAATTTTTACATCCAATTTTTAAATTCTTACATCCAATTTTTAAATTTTTACCTTTAACGCGAAGTTAGAGGAATAGTGCCGATTTCTTCGTGATTCGAGAGTTAGAACGACCATTGCTGTATAGAGGATATAGACGCGGTCTACAAAGCGAAGAACGTTTGCCGCGAGATATCCGACGCGATCTAAAATTCCAAATAATTATTAGGTGCCGTACGAAGTTTCATTATGGTAGACTCGAAAGCATAAAGTATTCAGGGTGCCCGCGACGAATATCACGGAGATGGTAACGTTTCCGTTTTTGCACGTACGTGTACTTTACCGATAGTACGACGTTGCCCCACATTCCTGCCGCTTTTTTTTTTTTTCCTACTTTGGAAGCATCGGGAACATCTATTCCGCGTCTAGTCTGAAAAGCAGCTATGGCGACTAGTCGTATAGAAGGCGCTATATGTACATGTTACATATATATGTATATATACGTGTGTACAGTACGAAATTGGTGCTAAAAGCGGGTCGTGAACATACGAACCTGGGCAAGGTCCACGTGATCTGCTCGTTTCCGCTCCCTCTCACCGAATTTTCTGCCGAGCGATTATTAGAAATTCGTGGTAAGTCCACCTGCTTTCTCTAGTTAGCCAGCTTTTCGCTCGTTATCATTCGATTAACTACCCTCGAGTGAAACGTTCGGCCCGGTGACAAACAATGGTCGTCGCCGCGGAGAGCGGAAGGAAAAAAAAACGAGAGAAAAAATGAAAAAAGCCACGACACGTCCCATCGGGGAGAAAAAAATCTTTTGTTCCCGTTCTCCTGTGGATGTTGGTACCCCGATATCGAGTATTTTCGAGACTTCTCTTTTTTTTCCGAATAGGAAAATCAACGATCGAGTCAAGGAACTCGGTGAAAAATTCGCTCGAACAGGCTCTCTTTCCGGTTTCGATGTATCCGATGTATGTCTGATCCTCGAGAGAAATTCGTGGGTATAATCTTTTTCGAAATCGAGTCGGTGACCTAGTCTAGCTGGATTATCTATTAAAGCGTTCTTAGAAGAAAAAAAAAAAAGAAGAAAAGAAAATTCTAACAGATGTAATTGTCTTCTGAAGCTGCTATAGATGCACATACATGAACCTACTCCTAGTAACGAGCTATTTACTCTAAGGTCGTTAAATGAAAACATGGAAGCTTTATCCCACTTCTGATCACAACAATCGATCAACTTCTCGTGCAATTTGTAGAAAGAAAATTCATACACGGCAGTTACACCTTTTTGCTGGAGTGGAAAGGGGAAAAAAAACGGGGAAAAAGTGCGTTGATTATCGAGGAAATGACAAAGTCTCGATTTCAACGAGTCTCGTTTCATTAGGAATGAAAGCTGGTAAGTGTACGAATATATCAAATTTCTCACTCGAGTTATCAATTTATCGGTTTCCAGGACTAGCAGATGATACTTGATAGTATTAGTAATTTAATCTTTTACGCGCATTTGCATGCAAAATTCAACGCACACCGCTGGAATTTATCGTTCGCGTGAGAATCTTAAAACCCTTCGGAAATCGATCGCAGAACAGGCAGAACGCCATAAATATTCCAAATATGCACAAATGTCACAGGTATTCCATAGAACTCGCGAAATTTTTCATTCGCAGTGTAAAATTCGCTCGCGTAAATCTAGAAGACGAGTTTAACGTCTAGGAAACCGATAAACACCCAAAATTTTCGATCTAGCCGCTTTTCAATTCCACTCGTTCGCGACTCGTTTAACATTAAACCTACCACGGTGAAAATTACCGGTGAATAGGAAGAAAATAGAAGCTTCAAAAAATAGAATAACACGAGACATCGTGAAAATGTCTACATGTATATTGGAAGAAAATTCGCGAAGACGAAATTAAGATAATAATATAGATAATAATAATTAAGATAATAAAGTTGAACGGGAAATTTCTAACACTAGGTTCACGGACGATTTTGAACACCTATCTTTATGGAGACCCATCAGATTTACGAATAAAGAAAGCTACGTATTTTCATGAAAAATAAGACCATGAATTTACTTTAAAAACAATCACGATATTAACTAACTTAATATAACTACTAATATTGTATAATTGGAGCAACTCACCCGTCAAATTCATGGGTTCCGTGAATCTAGCGTTAATAAAAATTTGGAAAATAGTGATTTAAACCATGGTAGGTTTAGCATTGAAGAGAAAGTTTAAGAAATCGCGAAAATGACTATACGTATATTGGAAGAAAATTCGCGAAGACGAAATGAAAATAATAATATAGATAATAATAATTAAGATAATAAAGTTGAACGGGAAATTTTTCATAAAAATTTGGAAAATAGTGATTTAAATCATGGTAGGTTTAGCGTTGAAAATCTTAAGAAATCGGAAGCTCAGGGTCATTTGCCAGATAATCGACAGGAAGAACCCGGTTTCGGAGATCTGGAAGACGGCTCGAACGTCGATTGGTCCGACGTGGTGCCGGGAAACGCGGATTCGGGACTCTGTTTTTGAGAAAACGGAAATTTCACGCGATCGATGCTCGATGGGCGAGCATCGTCTCCGCCTTAAGGCTGTATTGCGGCGTACCAGCGATAAATCAATACGATCCCAGGAGAGCGGCCACGCCATTGCGATCATGTGCGATTCGCTTGCACGCTTATGCTGCTGCTGCTGCTGCTGCTACCGAGGCGCGCAATTTAATGAATAAAAAGGGAGAAAGAAGGGAGGGGAAAAAAAAAGAAAAAAAAAAAAGAACGGGGGGAGGAAAAAAGATGGTTATGTACAAAGAATCTCAGCTCCAAGCATTGCGGATACGGCATATGATCTATAGAAGCGTTTCCAGGCGGCTGCGAGCTCTAAACCAGACGTACAGCACTTGACGAAAAAACAAGTCGGACCCCGCGAGCTTTTCGCGTTCATTCGTCGAATCTTCTACACGCGACGGATCTCGCTGGGTTTATTCGTCCTTAATGACGTATTGAATTCGTCTCGTCATTGAATGTACCAGCAGAAACACGGGTATTTTTACCCGTTTTCTCTTTTTTCCCGAATTTCGAATCATCGAGTTTTCTTCCCTTTCAATTTTTCTCACGAGACTGCGAATTTTTCGGTTTATGGTACCGTCGATGATTTTGCGTGGTTCCAATTCTGTTTCTGCATTTAATAGAAGTTACAGTCGATTTTGGCGAGTTTCTAACGATGCGTAGTTTTATTTATCGTTTACTCGTACTACTTACGTTTCTTATACTGGCTTTGCAAGCTTAGGGACTGTATGGTTATCGCGAGGAAGTTAAAATTATCGAATTTAGGGAGAAATCAACGAAGGTTACGTTCGGATTTATTGGATTCGTTTAATTGAACGTAGAGATTGGGATATATACAGATCGTGTAATTTTAAAATGGTCAAAAGTGTCGAATAAGTCGGTTCTCTTGTTTCATTGGATATGGGTATTTTTAGTGTTAGGATAGATATGCTTCTATAGACATCGTTCAGGCGGAAATAATTCTTCGGTAAAGAGGAACGATTTCTCGGCTATGATCTTGAAAATGGGCCAAAAAGTCATGTCGGGATATCCAATCAGCAGTAAAAGTATCGATCATCCGGGATTTGTTACTCCCCCTTTTACATAACTCCTCTCCGGTTAATTCTTTCGAAAAATTTACCCGTTTTCAGTAAAAGTTATTAATTTTATTAATACACGCGTGAAGATATTAATTTTTCGCCAGCAAATTATTCACGATAAAAACGATTTCATCCAGAAGATTTTTAATACAATACACTTTTTAAACGGAGAAAGAAAACTCGTGAAAGATTCTTCGTTTCGATTCGAATACCAGACGATGGTTTTCGAGTAATAAATTACCCACGGTTAAACGATAAAAAATATCACTGCGAGAAAGGGTTAGAGGCTCTCTAATTTATACTAAAAAAAAAAAGAAAGCTCAGGATTCTTCGCTTTAATTTCGATCTCACCCCTCTCTTATTCCGCGTAAGTAATTTTCCGCGAGTGCTTCATACACCGAGACTTATCCAACTTGTTTCGTCAAGCACCGTGCATAATTATGCGTAGTTCTTAGCAAAAGAAGCCTGTTCGAATATGCGTGTGTACGTGGATCGTGCCGCCGAACGAACGGGAACGAACCCGTTTCGATCACGTTCGATCGGCGTTTCGCTGAAATATCATCGAAATTTCCATATTTACCTGACCCAGTAAACGAAACTTTTATTCCCGACTTTTCTCTACTAAGCACGCAACGAGAGCTCCCTTTTCTTTTTCTCTTTTCTCGGCCGCGCGGAATGCCACTGATATCGGAAATCGAGCAATTTTCAGGAGGTTGTCAGAGAATCGAAGCACAGGCATGGCTAGTTTCGTTTTTCTCGCAAGACCTTGCGAGAACAACTCGCGGAGCAGCGTGTGTCAATAGCAGATCACAAGAAGCGCATTGTTTCGTTTGGTACGTGTGTTCAGCGTGATGCAAATTACGTATGGTACGTGTGCGTGAGAGTGTGACACGTGTCCCTCTGTGGCCACGATGTAGCCTCGACACTGATTTTTATAACGATCGATGCAATTTTTACCGGAACGAACAAGATAACGACTAGTTTTTCATCAAACCAACGCAACGTGTATAAACATCGCGATGGAAGATCATCCATGATGATTCCGGAGAACCACGAGAGAACAAAATAATATACGTCTCTAAATAAATTATAAAACGTAAACTAAACATCAAAAATGATTAATAAATAGAACTCCGGAAGAAATAAAGCTTGGAAGACAGGCTATATGTTACAAAAGCGATAGTCGTCGTCGTATAGATTGACACATACTACTTAAAATTAGAAATCCCTTTCTACACTGTTTATCCCTTTGCGGTGGGTGTCTCGGTAGTGATGAGAACCACGGAGAACCACGAGAGAAAATAAATAATATACTTCTCTAAATAAATTATAAAACGTAAACTAAACATCAAAAATGATTAATAAATAGAACTCCGGAAGAAATAAAGCTTAGAAGACAGGCTACATGTTACAAAAACGATAGTCGTCGTCGTATAGATTGACACATACTACTTAAAATTAGGAATAGCTTTCTACGCTGTTTAATCCTTTGCTGTCAATGTCTCGGTAGTGATAACATTTTTAAATCCTCGTAGAAGTCGACTTTAGAACATTACAGAGATTACAAATTTTGTATTCTTATTATAAGTAGTATCAAACGCAACAAGTCAGTTTCAACAAATTCTATGTGTTTTAATATCCATATATTGATTAAATTCCGACCTTCTGGTACTTCGAAGAACGAAATCTGCCAAGGATTAAATAAATCAAACTTAAACTTCCAGTTACTAAAGAGAAAAAAATACACAGAAACCGATATTCTCCGAAATCTATACATCGATATTTTCCAACACGACAGAAATTCCACGTGTCATCGTCGCAGAATAAGCTCGACGTGTCTCGCGGATAGCTGAGGCTTGAAAAACGCGTGTGGAACAAGAGAAAACCGTATCCTAAATAAGACACACGTCGCACCGTGGCGTTAATCACGAAAACACCGGTGAACGACTGGTTTCGTCGCGTAATTAATAATCTCGCGTGGAATATCGACACGTGGAAACGGGACGAGCGTATGAGAATCGACGTACACCGTGGCACTGGTGAAAATTAGGTGTCCCGGTGGGTGGACGTAGCGCATCATCCGACCAAGTGAGTGACAGAAGTGTGTACGACCGATCGAACGGCCGTTTGCACCGATGCAAAATGGAAATCGTGTATGTCACCGTGTATCGTACGTGTAAATAGGATGCGTTCTGTGTGGGCCACGTGAGTATATGTATACATACGTGTGTCTCTGTACGTGTATATACAATAATCGAAACCATGATCACAAGGTAGAAAGTTGGATGACAGAGAGAAAGAGAATATACTCGTACATATGTAATGTGCGTGCTTGTATATGTATGTGTGTGCTCGCGAGTGTTACTGAGTGTGTGTGTGTGTGCGGTTATTACTTAGCGTGACGTAACGTCTTACTTCTTTTTTCTTTTTCTTCCGTCCAAAACCTCCCTGAAATTGGAGAAACGGAGAAACAGTCGTTACACACAGAGAAAAAACACAGAATACGGGTGTAAAGGGTTACAATGACAGGGTTTCGAGGGTGGTAGGTGATAGGTGGTGGGTTTATAGAATAAACAGATCTAATAATGCGGTCATATGACGGGGTGTAAAATAGTTCGCTATACAAGTAATATATATAATATATATGTCGTACATAGATACGAAAAGGGATAAAGTCGACTCGTAAAAGCTTGGAGAAGTTGGAGAGAGGATGGAGCAGAGGATACAGAGAAGAAAACAGTAACAGATAGAGAGAACAATCGGGATACGAAACAGAAATTACATACATATTTATATAGAGATAGATGTGTATATATATATATAATATATGGATGTTCAAGCGAGAGGATCGCGGGATCAGGCAAGCTAGGGGAGAAAGGAGGATATAGAGATCGAAGCGTACCAATTGATACCATCTCGCTTCTCTCTTTCCCTCTCTAATCTTACTCTACGGGGCTATATAGAAAAGACAGCGGAGAAAGGGTCTGCTAATTAATCGGGAAGACCGAATTTCGTACTCGTAAGTAGGTCTCGAACGAGCCTCGAACGCCATTGATATCGTGTTAGTATATAAAATACTTGGAATTTCTAACAACCAGATATTTCATAGTTAATTTGTAATTACTTATTTAATAATAATTTAATTTGTATTTTTCTAATCAATTTAATTTCTATAAATTATTTGTACATTCTAATTTGTATTTGTAATTAACTTCGAGTGAAACAGTAGAAATTTTTTAGGTCTTGCCGGTTATATCGCACGTAACTATCTCTTTTCATACTAAATCCTCTAAGATTCGATTAAAAATGAAAAAATTGGGAAGACCTTTTCTGCGAAGATTCGTCTTGGATAGTTAATTACGTTTTCCCTGTTTAATATAATACCGACGAAGTTACAGTGGTGCTAAAAAAAGGTAAATCGATATCAAGGATGTTTTACTAATTTTGCCGAGCAATTTAGTGTATTAAACGTCGTATCAATAATATCGATGTTCGTTATTTTTTTTTAATAAAGAAAGTAAGGAAAAATTGTAATAATAGTGTAAACGGAAAGAAACTGTAAAAGCCTGGAGAAAATTTCCAGAGAAGTCTTAATTTTCTTAAGGATAATGCACGTATAAGAAGCTAGGTAAGATAGAGGTAGATATTATTGACCCATACTACTAGAGTGCAGCGGAGAGACAGGGTGGAACAGTACAAGGGGAAGCAGACCGTCTATAGTCAGACGCGCTTAGAACCACGCTAGAAATACGTCTCCTGTAGCTTTCTATACGCGCATTGTTCTAAAAACGTTATTTCTAACGCGACTTTACCTCTCGACTTCATTTTCAAACCATACCAAACGCAAACAAACTAAGAAAAATTTATTTGATACATTACAAAATAAATTTCCATAGATAATATATTAAAATAATAAATAATATTCATCGAATACCATAACCAACACCGATAAAAATTCAAACTTCGAGGCAAATTTAGTTTAACATCCCTTAAACAAATAAATTTCCACGAGAAATATACAAAATCCCAGAATCGAAAGAACCCAGTATAACCAACATTCGTTAAACTATTACAGAAGAAACGTCGAGGAAAATAAAAAAAAAAAAAGTAACGAACCTTAGAATCGGGAGATACATTTAACTGACATTCCGTGAACAAGCGAAACGCGTACAAAAAAAAAAAAAGAAGAAGAAAGATAAAAACGAAATTAACGAGTCCCCGAGTCGAGGGAAAGCTTAAATAAAACTCGTGGAACAATCAAAATCTCTTGAAGAAAGAATGAACACCGATATCACGAGTGCATTGATGAAAAGATCCTTCCATAATGAACTTACCAGTGAAAGACCCAGCACAATTAATACTAGCTATACACGGTGACTACGTAAGTATACGGTTAAGGGAAAATCTACAATACAACGAAGAGAGCACAGAGGGAGAGAGAGAACTACGACACAGCGATATTTATGTACGTATAGAAACAGGCACAGATAGTGACACTGCAGACATCGAGCTCGTACGCGAACATATCTTTGGTAACACAGAAACAATACATTACTCGACGACAGTCGTATTATATACATATATGTATATATATATACGTATGTGTGAATATATATATATACATGTATATATAGACAGATGTAGACAAAAGTCGTCGATAGGATAGGCATGTATTTTCACTACGTTCAGCAGTAAATCAAGCAAACAATCAACGCGACTGGTAGCGACAATCGGTTGTTTACAAGAGGGTAGGTAGAACACCGCAGCTTGACGTATAATTATATATATATATATATATAGGAGACAAATAGATATATGGTGTTGTGAACATGAAGAAACAGATCTCGCAAATTACGGCACTGCAGCTACGCAAAATAAAGATACGACCAGAAAAAAAATATATAAAAAAAAGGGATAAAAAGTACGAACAGTAACTGTAAACGTTCATCGAGCGTCACGGACAACACCGTGATTCATTACTATACTTAAGAACCATTGATATTTCGTCATCGAAAAACCCACGAGTGAAATCACGAAGATTTGATCTTACGAATATATCTGAAAATTGGAACAGTGTAAAACGAATCTTCTATGAGGAAATATCAAGTCGAGCCTTAAGCAGAAAAAACGTGATTACTGGTGAAAAAAAACCATTAGTAACGCACTTAAATAGCGATGCTTGTACATTCGAGGTCTCGCTATAGAGATCTGCAAAGTAGAACAACCTGTGTATCGATGTTAATAAGCAACGTTACGTAGAACGATTGTAGAGTGTCTTCTTGGAACTCGTCTAACTGGAAAGCGCGAATCACCGGTTAACGCGATCGTTTTGCAACCGGTTTCTTAACGGTCCCAACGAATAATCGCGGACCAGATATTTTTTAGTTTACAGTGTCAACGGTCATCTTGGCCGTGTAGTACGCGAAAAAAAGGACATGTGGTATCATGGGAGATTGAGTTGGATGCTAAAGATCGAGTACGCGAATAATCGACGAGCACGATCCGCGAGTGTTCCAAAATCTCTCGAAACTCCTCTTCGAAATCAGTTAATTTTAAAGAATTTTGATTTTAGAGTTAAGCTCGTTGAAAATTCTATAAAATATCTCGGACATCCCAACAATCCGTCTTACTCTTAAAAACAGCAATCCGTTCGAATCAGAGAAAATATTTCTCAGCGAGAATTTGCTCTGAGACTATTTCTGCTATTTCTGAATTTCTACGAAAATGTCTAAGAATTCCGAAGAAGAGGAACGCTCGTGTATTTCGTGCGCGTTCGTCGATTAGACCGTAAGAACTTGGAAACAAAAGTTAAGTGTGGCGCGGATCGGTTCGTAATTTGAAAATGAAGAAAGGTTGAAAATAAAAAAAAAAGAAACGAAACGAAAGGAACGGTCCTTTCGAATCGATGCTCGCGGTTGTACGTTACGTGGTCTGAGAAAACGGCCACGTTTCCTTACCTCGCCCTCCGCTCTCTTCTTCTCGAGCTCCTTCTGCTTGGCATGTTCCTCGGCGATGCGAGCCTCGATCGCTGCCAGGGACTCCCGCGTGAACGGACGGAACAAACTTCTTTCTTCCTCTGATACAGAGTCAGAATCTTCGGACATTGTCTAAGCTGCACACAGCTGAGCCACCTTCCTGGACACGACAATTGTTGCTCTTTTAATTTCAGCTATTGCTATCCTTTATCGCTTAACCCTTACGTGGATAACTAGAATATTTTTCATTCTTCTTTGGTATAACGAATATTTAACCCTTTGCGCTCGAGAGACGAGTCATTCGATAAAATTTTAAAGATCAATGTTAATTAATATATCAAATTTAACCCTTTGCACACGACTGTCCCCTATCAGGGGATATTAAAGTTTATTAGTCATTAACACTAGGTTTACGGGGGTTTTTTGTATAACTATTTCAATGGACACCCGTTTGATTTAGGGTAAAGAAAATTACACATTTTCTTTAAAAAACAAACGATGGGTTTAATTTGAAAACAATCGCAATATTAATATAAGACTTAATATAAGTTAATTAAATCTGTTAATATCGTATAATTGAAGCAATCCACCCGTCAAATCGACGAGTCCCGTAAATCTAGTGATATTAACACCAGGTTTACGGGGGTTTTTTGTATAACTATTTCAACGGACACCCGTTTGATTTAGGGTAAAGAAAATTACATATTTTCTTTAAAAAACAAACGATGGGTTTAATTTGAAAACAATCGCAATATTAACATAAGACTTAATATAAGTTAATTAAATCTGTTAATATCGTATAATTGAAGCAA
>NIJG01000131.1:475541-491571 GCA_002201625.1 Euglossa dilemma | reverse complement strand
CGGGCCGGCCGAGTGGCCAGCCCGAGGAACCACGAAGACGCCCGAGCTAATTTTAAGGACGGTCACGAACTAACGATATAGAAGAAACCAGACTCTAATTCGATCAACGCTAATTGCGCCATCGGTCGAATTTTCCTAATTTTCCTAATTTTCGTTTAAGGAAAAGCTCGATTCTAAGGAACCATTTGTATTTATACGCGAAGATAAAGCAGAAAATTCTAGTTAATTTCAAAGCCGATAGAAAGGATTGTCGTAAGGAAACGGGGATATCGTTGGGGCCGGATGTGAAAAGTGCAATAAACATTATGGAAAGGGATACATAATCCGAGGATATGGAATGCGATGAAGCTCAATTTAATTGCCTATTGCAGCTTTTATCCTGCGGATATATGACTACAATAAAAACGGCACTCTGCCAACACGCAGGCTAGAGAGAAACGGGGTCAGGTATGTCTACGGTAAATCAGCCTTCATCGAGAAATCAACAAAAGCATTCGACGTTACAAGAGCTCCCTGTTAAAGAGTCTAAACACTCGGTATTTTGTATGTACGTATGTATATACGTGTAGGTACGTGTGCCTGTGTGTGCGCGCACGGGGCATGAATTTGCAAGGACGCTTTAGAATCGCAATTTATAAGAATATCGTCGGGACGGTTATATTAAATCGGGAAACGCTACACTCCGTTCGGGATAATACGGAGGGAAAAAGAAAAAAGAAAATATCGCGTTACAACGCGCAGGATCGTGCATGGAAATGCCGTGCGCCGTGAAATCCTACACCGGTGGAACTCGCATCGGCAATTATTCCGCGAGTAAAAAAGGGAGAAAAAAAAAAGAAAAGGAAAAACCGTTCCGCGGACAATCGAACGTTACGGAGAAAACGTTCGAGGAGAAAAGCTGGTACGGAACGGTGCTTTTTGAAATGCTCGAATCGCGAGGATCAATAAGCACAGTCCGAATGCATATAGTGGTCCGAAGCGAATAGCATGATCTACTTCGATGCTGGCATGACCGCCGGTGAAATCATGGCAGAGCCCGCTGTAAATCCCGACCGTGCTCTAAAAGTCGATTCCAGCCCCGGTTTCGTAGCGTCCTCGCTATGCCGCCGATGCAGCCGAGCCAACTTGTCGTGGCCGGAGGTACGGCACGGAAAGATAATCTGCAAACGTTGCTCCGCGCGTGAAACAATAGATATCGTGCGATTCGCGGCGGCCGCCGCATTCCCTGTAATTGCACGGCTGCCATCTTGATGGAACGGAGGGCGCAGTGGCGCCACCGAAAGGCAACGACGACGGAAAACCCTTTTCTCCACGCTGTGGTGTGGCACAGCAGCGACCCGACGCCGACACCGATGCCGACGTTGCGTGACGTCACGAACCAGGCCGGGTACGTTGCGGAAAAACGTTGTCATGACGACGAGTGCTGACGCTACCGTCGCCGCACCGTCGTTACCACCACCATCCCGCGATTCCCTCAAGCCACATCCACCAATGCCAAGGATTGGAAACGGCAAAAACAGCGGCCGAAGGCTGAGGAACCGTCTGTTTTTCCCTCGCGACGCGTTATTCGATTTTTCTTAATCCCTCGTCCCGCGAATATCCTCTTCCCACCCCTCGGAGAACCCCCCTCGCGACTGGACGTTCCCCGATCGGTCGGAAGTCGCGGTGTATCTAGGTCGTTCGGTATGGATTGAAAACGATACCGTGGGGAATTGAAAGAAATTGCTAATAATACGCCGTGAATACGAGCTAGATCGGAAAATACGCTGGTAATTGTAACTCCTGTCAGATAACCGGAATAACGATGCTTTTATAATCGTTTGGTTAAGAAATTTGTCAAAGAAACGACTGGTTTTTCGTATATAGGTGATTATAGAAATGTATAATTATAATGGTGTATCTAAACTAAAGGTGTAATCGAAACGTAACTTCGTTTTTGTTCGACGAGTTCTTTGAAGTAATAATAGTTGGTTGAGAAAAAATTTCAGCCAGGTTAAAAGGGAACATTCGCATTGTTTTTGAAACAAGGGGGCTTGTAATGTATATTATCGTACAAAGTCGCTCATTGTTGCTTCAGAAGCTACAAAGAACGAGCTGCGAGCAGCGGAAGAAGCGCGGGGCAGTAGTAGAAAGTTACTTTGCGCCGCCAATGGAGGACGACATAATAGCGATAAATGTTGGGTGCGCCTGCTGTTTTAGCGTGACATCCAAAAGATTGCTATCACTCGGATAGTCATATTAGAAACTGGAATCGATAATCATTAACATACATACGCGTACGTTGTAACCGAGTTTTTTCGCTGGAATTAAACAAATTTCTAGAAATAACCGCTCGATTACCCGGGGAAAAGTTCGATCACGCGAAAATTAATGGAAACTTTTCGCGAATTAACTGCGAGATATTTTGGGCGTGAAATAGAAAGGAAATTCGATCGGGAAAGAGAGAAGTTAGACTCGAAAATCGGTGCACCGTACTTCATCGACGTGTACTAGATTATTCGAAAGCATATAAACCGTGTCACGATACTAACAAAAGTATTAAGTACATAATACAAATTGTTGCTCTCACGGCATCAGCTGCACTGACACGACCCACAAAAGACAAAGTATATCTGAAGCTAAAGTATGGTGCAGAACAGGGCCATGCGTTCTTGCGAGGACAATCGATCGATTGCCCGTTTGCCTGCCTGCCTGCCTGCTTGCCTAACGCCTGACTTCTCTTACGATTTTCACTTGCCGTTCTGCCTAGCTAGTATACCAGCAGCCTACGGCGAGATGCGATCTCGATCAAGTGTTCTTCATCAATCGATAGAACCTTGAACCCCGCATCATTTTCTCTATACTTCGATATCTTCCCCCTTGGAGGAAGTCTGCGAGTCCCTTCCTGGACGATTTGCCCCCTTTGTGTGCAGGTCTAATATTAGATCGACCGAAAAAGCAAGCCAACTTATCGTTTTTCTTATTATAGAAGCAGAGGAAGATAAATTTTCGATCGAACCGTAGTAAATTACTAGACATCGTTTTTTTTCTCTCTTCCAAAGCGAATTGTAACTTAAAACGGGAGAGATCGATTTCTCTATCCGAGAGATACTACTCCGTTACCCCTCTGTTTGCAATTTTCTATATTTTCTATACTACTCCGTTACCCCTATTTTTGCAATTTTCCATATTTTTTATTTCTTTCGTGAAAATCGAGATAATTCTAAAAAGGAGAATGTGAATAAATATCGCGAAATAATTTGGAAGTAATATAGAGTTACTAAAGAGAGGAAAGTATCGATAAAGTTACTAAGAGACGAGAAAATAAGAAGGAGATATCGAGATCGTTATTATTAGTTTTATTCGATGGGCTGGTTTCCAACTGTGCTAAATTATGCAGGACTAATTTCCATTCATCACGATGCTAGCAGCACGGATAATTAAACAGGCGCGTAGATAAGGTAAGCTCAGAAATCCCCTAGAAATGCCTTGATATCCGTATCATAAACTCCAGAGACTAACACGCATAGCTGGTTTCTGGTGCGCTTCTGCTTAGAACGTCGTGCGACACATATCGCACCTGTTGCATTTGCTCGCTGAACGTTTGCCCTGCAAAATCTCCCTCCTTCCAGCCTCGCCGTGCCTAGTGCGCGCGCACACTTTTGTAGCGCCGTTGCTTATCATGGCGCATTCGGAATCAGAGAGATACGGATCACCGTCGAAAGAGGTTACCTCTGAACCCACTATTCTAAATGCTTCCCCTACCACGAACGCGACTGTGACAAAGATCGCTTTGTGCGTTGCATCAAAGCATTTCTATGCAAACCCTCCGGTTACAATTCCTGCAGATTCAACATTGCTGCTGGGGGAAATTGGAAATTCTTTAATCGCGGATACGAGGATAATGAACTCTATTGGCCGGAATTTTTAGCAAACCGCAATTTTAATATTGATATTTCGATTAACCGTTCAGAACGGTAATCAGAACTCGCAATTTCGAACAACGGAATTATTTAAAATTGAAAAATTGTGAATCGCTTCTTGGGATCAACGAGTAGTAATGCGACGATTTTTTATATTAGTTCGTTTGAAAGTACTGGGCTTCGAAATTAAAATAGTCGTAGATCGTTAATTACAATAATGCAATTCGAGATTTGCAATCGAGTTTAAAATTGCGATCATAGAGAAATGTAAATTCGAGAATGGTATTTCTTGAAATCTTTGTACTTTGCATTCATCATGTTTTACTATTAGCGATTCTTTAATTATACGCTTCTCGAAAATTGCATATTTTAAAATCGTAAATCTTTCGGAAAGATAAGGAAATTCTACACGAGATTCTATTATGTAATGAGTTTATGGAAATAAGCAAATGACTGAATCGAGGAACTGTTGCATGCCAAATGCCAACAAGTAACGCTTTTACGGGAATTGCATTAATGAATGGAAATATCACGGATAGAAGAGAAGGCGAAAGGTTTCGAGAGCGCAGGGGGAACATTTAAGTCGAAGAAATCGACTTTGACGTCACGCTTTTCTCGCACGGCGAACGGACGGGAAAATACGCTTCCTTTTAGCCACAGACAATGTAGCTTTGATACGACCTTTGACATTACACGGCTATACTATCGATCTTTTATTTATTAAACTAAATAGTTCATCAAATTTTAAACGATGCGAATATATCGTTCTCCGTGGCACATGTATTACGTTCGATTTTATATATTACACGGATATATATCCATAACCCAGCAACAACTAACCAACGTAAAGATAACCTAGAAATTTTACCCGAATTCCAATATAACCCGCTACGTGTCGCTAAATCCGTTCGAAACCGGATACTTAATGATATGGACAAAAGTAAAATATACCAATGGACGTACTCAGCGTGCACGGGCAACATTTCCACCTTCTATCGGAAGTTAGGTTATGTTCGCTGATCTAGGACTCGCCGAACACAAACTTAATCATTCTCGAAGGACCGACATCTGAAGCGGGCACAATTCACGCGTTTCCTTTACGTCGAGGAAAGTCCCAGTGAGCCTGGTGGTCGTGCACGAGACGGTGATCGATACCATCGCACGACTCTTAAGCGGATCGTGCACGTCGTATTGACCGGCAATTTTCGCGCGGAGGAAGGTCATCACGAGACACATAAGAACACAGGGCAAGCATACACGGGAGCGAAGGAACACGATATAACCGGTATGTAGTGTGCGCGCCGGCAAGTACGACCTTCGTCGCCACGAACACAAAGGCAGCCGCAGCTATTTCACGTGCGACTAATCTCGAGAAGAGAGAGCAAAGAAGAAGAGCAAGCGCTTATCGTCATCGCGAGAGTGAACCCCTGACTGATCCCTGACCGAGGTGGCTATCGATCGATATATCGAGAATGGAACAGCAGTCGCGCGTCACGCTATACGTAGATATATGTCATTTGTGTGTGCGTACCTTTATATGTGTGTGCCTGTGTGCCACTGTATATGTGTGTGTCACCTTACAATTCGATTCGTACTATCGTGTCCAACCTAACCGAAACTACAGTGGTCACGGTAATTGATTATATACGTATGCATATAGGATAAACGGACGAAAGGGAATTTCGTGCGAATGAGAAACAAGCGTTATCTTTTACGTCACAGGGGTAGGACAGGAAGGCGCGACGGATAGAAAAATTTGATTGGCGGTTAAGGCATAGAAAAATGACAAGACAGATAGAAAGGATGTTGCGACAACGATTATTCGTCGTGTGGTCAGGCTGCACGGTAGCGCCATTAGCGCCTCCTCCAGGGAAACACACGCGGTCTCCGGGTGGTAAAATCAACGAAATTCTTTACACGCTGTTTACCCTGTCCAACTTATCCACTCACGTGAATCGTAGCGATAGCCGATTATTATCGAACGAACGGGAGGATTTAGGTCGGTCCGGATTCACAGGAACGAATCGTGCCCGGGATTAAAACGGGTATCGAAACAGTTTGAAAATTTGTTCACTTACGGTCGAGGAGTTTCTCCGGTAGCGCAGGGATAGTCGCGACTTGAAAGAAAAGAAGCACGACGTAGCGATATGGAGAAGAGGCACTGCGACGTCGAGGAGGGGCGGGTTCTGAGATACCTCCGCGGGCCTTGCTTGTTCAGCTTCGGCAAGGGTAGCACACTACCAAGCAACGACACTGTAAACTGAACACACCGTACGACGACAAACTTTTCTGTCTTTTCTGTACGCGTGCGTGTGTGTTGTGTGTGTCTCTTTCTTTCTTTTACTTTCTTGTTTTCCTCCCTTTCCTTCCTCTCTTCTTCTCTTATTCCTGTTTCCTTTCACGGATGGATACAGACGACAACGATCACCACGAAGCGTATCCTAGTTTCTCCGATATCTTCTCTCAGCTTATCTCCGATTCCAACGAATTTCTTCGTTCCCGATTCTCTTTCTCTCTGCTATCCGTTCTTCCGCTTCTTCTTCTTCTTTGTATCCTTTATTCTACTCGCACCTCCACCTCCTCTTCCGACACCTCTGTTCTTCACCGCAGCGGCAAGGACCCGCCCCGTGTCGCGCTACACAAACGTGTAGTGGATAAAGAGAGCGTAAAACTTGCTCTGCGACAACATTATCTGGCCGGTTATCGGTATCTCGCTGCAGTCGTCATTTCTTCCTTTCCTCCAGTCTCGCCGCCCGCGTCGCAACGAAAATTGATCGCGTTGCGCGCGACGGTCCCTTCCTGGGGGACAGACCCGACGCGTTCTACCACTCGTATCGCTGTCACCCCCTAACGCAGCTTCGTCTGACTACGATCCTTCCGTCTTTCCTGCCTTCCTGCCGTCCTTCGTACCCTTAACTTTCCTGACCGAAGGACCGACCGGGTCCTTTCCACTTCCTTTGTCTATCAGTTCCTTCTGGCACATAGACGCGCGCGCGCGCCTTCTCTCTCTCTTTCTAACACCCGTCTGCCTGTCTCTGACGTTACCCCTCCCTCTCTTTCTCTCTTCCTCTCCTTCTCGTTCCTCTTTCCCTCTATCACTATATACCTCCCACCTAGCACTTTCTCACTCTTTCTTCACCCTAGTAAACCCCCCTCCCTTTTCTCTCTCTCGCTCTCTCTCTCTCCCTCTCTCGCTCTCTTTCTCTTTCTCTCTATGGACTCTATCTCGCTCACTTAGTCGCCACTAGCACACTCTCCCCCGTTTGTCGACGTTTTCTTCGTCCGCGTTCCTTCTCTCGCCCCCTTGCTTTTATCCGGCTAACCTGGCCACGGGAATTCACTATCGTTCACAAGTCCTCCGTTGACACTGAGTCTGAGTCTCTTTAGAGCACTCCGTGTCTGGCGCACACTTTTTACTAGCTGAAAAGCTTCTCTCGAGGACTGTGTCACGATTAGACAAACCCGACGCGGACGTTATTGCACCGCCACGCGCCAATCTCGCGCAGCGGACTCCACGGGAACTAGTTTCGAGGCGCCCCACTATATACCCGCACCATTCGCAACCCGCTACGTGAACCACCCCCCTGTCTGACCACCCACCACGCTCGACTAACCTGCGCGAGAGACTGTCGCAACTACAAATCCGTACTCACCCAATGACAATTGCGGTATACGCTTCTTCTCTATGAACCTTTGATCGAGCCTGTTCCTCAGCTATCCGCTCGCTCCTCCACCATGACGGCGGAGCTTGTGAAAGGGTGCTCGTGTGAGCGCAATCCATGGTACGAACGGATCGAAAGAGGGAATTTCTTCGATCGTAACTTCGATTTGAAATTAAGACAGCACAAGGTCGATATCACGGTTAGGATTTGTAAATTCGTACGCCCCTTGCTTCCGTACCACGAATGGATCAATGAAAATGTACTCTTCCACTAACAGCACCTCATCCGCCACCCCCGTGATAGCGAGAAACACGGTACCACACCGCGCCACCCTTACTATCTTCGCCTAAAAACATTCGTCTGCCGCCTTTCGGAATAGCCGACCGTTTCTGCAAGCTCGCCCGTAAGGCTTTCCTTAAGAAACTATTGGCCGGCGATTGTGCTGCGATCTCTCACTGTCACCCCGCCGCTCGTCGCCATTGTGATACCCTGCCTGCTTGCTGATTTCCACCCTTGCGCTACCAATACTGTCGAGAAGTCTATTTTTCAGTATTCTTTCACGTTGCTTTTTATTCCATTCTGTAGTTTACATTTTTTTATATTTTTTTATATTAAACGTTTATATCGATACCTTGAAATGTTGTGAAATAACACAGGAGAGCAAACAGATTAAATTCTACATGTTGCTGGTTTAAAAAATAATTCTTGTACATTGTTTTCTGTAGTTTATTAATGACCTATGTATAAATTTGTACAGAACAATTTGTATCCATTGCATTAATATATACTTCAAATTGATCCTTTCATATCAATTTGAAAATACGTGTAAAAAATATATGTGCTACGTATAAGTATAGAAAAATCTCTTTGTAAAATTTAACGGTGGTATGTCGTGATGCAACTAAACGTGCACAAATATCTATCAAGTATCACGCAATTAAAAATTTTATATGATCTCTAAACATTTTCACTGACTTAAATACGCTTCGTTATTTCGTTTTGATAACTTTCGGATACACAAATACATGCCGATTGCTACTAGGATAACGAACGGAAGGCCAACACCAATCGAAATGATCATGATTACCAATTGAGAAAATTTCTCATCGGGAGGTGTACCATATCCAATTAAGAATGTCCTGAAAAGAGTATTAATATTACTTTTTCACGTGCAAAATTATAATAAAATGAAAATAAGAATATTTGTTAAAACGATATTACCATGTAGAATAATATGTTTTTTTGTAGAAACCATCTCCCTTCGTTCCAAATGATACAATAATTCTTTGAGTAAGTAAATCATTAACCTTGTCTCCATAATAACTGTACAACATAGAATTTACAATAGCACTTGTATGATTGGCCACTTTTAATGGTGGATATTGTACTGTTTCTATAGTACTTGATACATCACGAGATGCATCTCCGTAAGATATTGGTTTCCATTGCAAATAAGCTCCTTCTGTCTGATAATTTTCCATACTTTTGTACGGTGGTGTTCTGACTTCGACAACCTGAAATAAAAATAATACGATATAAGAACAAAGGTAAATTCGTATTTCATTTAGTTCAATTAAAAGAAATAAATCATAATGAATTACCTCAAATATACCAGGCGTATGTTCATCGTCCAAGCTTTTCTTTGGATTAATAAACATAGGAATATCAGGATTTCCTTCACCTACTACCAGTAACTCGATAGCAAATCTGCTGTTTGCAAAGCTTTTATTAGTTTGTAAATTATCAAGAATGATATCAACTTGAGTTGAGTTTTCAGTATGTAACATGTGAGGTACAGCTTCTGAATGATCGAGGGAACAAAATCCTCTCAACTAAAAGATAAATAAAAATCAAATGACAAATTATGAATTTTATGTATAATCTTATAATAGAATGTAGAATAATACAAAATTTTACCGAAAGTTTTACACTTCCTTGTCTGCTGACATTCATAGTACTGTCATTGTAATAGTTACCCTCCATGTTCAATGTAACAAATTCAGTATTTTGTATTAAAGTCTTACGGTCCCATTGATAAAACATAGGATGTAAAATATTTGTATTTACGATATTAGTAACATCTATTAAAGCTGTATCGTTTATGTCATTAAATTCTATAATCTGAAAATAATATTAACTTTGTTAGCTTTTTAAATAGTAATGTACAAAAAAATAAAAATGTATAATTGTTTTGTATACTGACCTTATTAAAGACTACTCCAAATGTATAAATAGGTTCTTCTGTAAACATTATGGAATTTTTTCTTTTCATAAGAAAATCTTCCCAACTTATATTCATGAAAGCTGAAGGTGAAGTAAGTGCTAATAATACAGATGGATTACCATCAAAATCCCACAGATAATGCAATGTATCATTAGGTCCATCAGCTCTTAGGTAAACTGTTGTTAAATTTTTGTCTCTACATATCGTGCCACAGTCATGATTCAGCCATGATCGTAACTAGTGCCAGGCAAATTCTTTTATATAAAAAAATGTAAATATATTGTTTGCAACTCAATAATTAAGTAGTATATTATTATAATTACAATCTCTATAAATCATATTTTACATTAACTACAATACAATTAAATAACATTAATATATTTGTTTAATTTTTATTTCTACAAAAAATATAAAAAAATGATCCAATTTTTTATATATATATATATCGTATCCATATACACGAATATCTTCGTTTAAGTAAATTATCCATAAATCTTCGTACGCTATATCATTGCTAATCGCTTGATTATTAGGGTTCTCACGTTAATTAATAAATGGGTTATGGGAACTCATGTTCCTCATTAAGTAACGTACTGCTCCCAATTACCATCGAATTGTCATTCAACGACCCGAGATATGACAATAATTTCTAAATCGACTCTGCCCGTAAGATAGAACAATCAAACGATGAATCACATTACGACCTTTGTTTTATATTCGAAAAAGATGCTGATCCAAATAACTAAATTAATCAAATTAAATTATCCTTTTCAATAACTAATAATTAGTATATATTGCGTCACTTACAGTTCTTTGCGTGCAATATCCAGTATCTATTACTATAATCAACAAAAACAGTAACACAAAAACATTATTCATACTGTCGGACGTGTATAACAGCAAATCAGAACATTTACTGACAACCCTACTGCAACTTATGACGCTACTGGCTGCTACTGAGGCTCAATCACTGGAATCAAAATGGATCTAAACGTACACTGCTTGCAGCGCCACATTCGGTTGCGTCTGCGAGAACATACGAGTTTTCCAGATAATCAAACTGCTATAAATATTACTCGATATACAAATTAATTTAAAAAATCAATAATATGTAATAAATATATACGAATATATTTCAATCAATATTCATTCATAAATGGTAATATACCTACGCAGACATTTATTGAAACAGATATTGCATTTCTCCATTAATGTACAGATGACGCTACACTCTAAAGTTTAGCAAACAAAGAAAATACATACTCATCGATACATTTGCGGTTTATCAATGTTATTGAATATTTGAGTATATTAATCATTAAAAAATTCCAGCTGCGATATATATGTTATGTAAACATTTTATTTAAATAAATACATCTTTTAAATTGAATCTAATATATTTTCCTGTCACGTTTGATTCGTAACTTTTTAAAAATTAATATACTTACTCGAATACTTACACGATCATATTACTTTTTCGGTGAAACATTGTGGTAAAATTTAAATAATCTTTATATGGCTGCCTTTCGCGCCGAGGGAAGGAAACTCGTACCCCATTGGCTATTAGATTCCGCCAACGGTGGTGGAGTTACCAATCCTCGACACAGTATTTCGTTCAAAAAATATAATATTAATACTAAATAAATATTGCAATAAATACAGACACTTTCAACAAATATTACGTTTAATATTATAATATTTAGTAGAAAATTTATGCCAGAGATAAATATTGACAATTGTAAATAATTAAAAAAATAGAAAATATACAATGTTAAAATGATAATCACGTTTATTTATAAATATTTGTTGAAATATGTTTCGTACGAGAAGACGGTAATTGCCTCTTTTTCGGGACACCGTGTACAGCTGAAGAAAGAGAACGTGTAAAAAGAGCATTAACTTGCAGACTACGACCTTGACCGAAGCAGTGTCCGCGCCTGAAGCACATACATACGTACGTACGAATGTTCGTACGTACGTTTACATTTCAAGGAACTTGGTTTCTTCAGATTCTCACTAGCTATCTTTCTTTACATGAAAATTTTGCACGTTAAAAATCTATATTTTACGTTAAAAATCATATAACTTTTTTATCAGATATAAACAAGCTATTTTTGACGTTGGTTCCCTTTTAATATATTTTTTTCAGTCTTTTAATATAGTATAGCTTTTAATAATATTAGCTTATACTGCTTGAAGCAGTGGCGGCCAATGCTCTTCGACGATTTAACGATACCATACTGAAGGTCGTCGAAGGAAGTCGGGATCATCAGTAGAATACAACCATTTTATATACCGGGTAACTTGTTCTAATACTAGTCATGTCCTCCATACATTTTCACGTGCTTTTTCTCCCAAAAACCCAAGAAAAAGAAGAATATTATAGAAATTTCTGAAAAACATCAATGTTCTAGTCATCGATACCATCTTTACTTCGATTCGTTGATCATTTGGTAGGAAAAAAAAATTGTACATACGTTAAGTCATAAAATACGAGAAGCATAGATTGTATAATTACTAGATGCGCGTACAATGCTACGGAAATGTCAAAATTTCAAACAGAAGGATAAGGGCCGGTTCTTCGAGTATTTTTATCGGCGAATAACCTCGAATTGATACATTTAACATGATCTCCGTGTGAAGAAGACTTACCTTCGATCAATTGGACCATCGTTGACGTTTCTCCGATATCCTCGCCATTCGTGTTTAACGACGAAACTTTTTAAATGCACACCACCCGATCGGTTCGCCGGCACGCTTCGTGGCTCTGTTTCGTGGACGGCGCGTATCTCGATAACGAAGCCGGTGGGAAGAATCGCGATGTATATACGAACGGGTTGAGATCGAATTCGAAGGCGAGCGTAATAATTGCAGCCGGCGCGACGACTGAAGGACCTCCGACTGCACGTATAACTTGCGCTCCGCCGGTTGCCGGCTAGTCGACCGGACGAAAAACAGACAAAGAGTCTTCTTGCGCCGTGAGTAACGCCGGCTCGCTCGGCCAATCAGAGGAATCGGCACGATCGCGGCCCGCGTTCAATCGGTCGGTCGACGAGGAGCTTGATGACGCTGCCATCGTCGCGTTTGCCGAGCCGGCTAGCTCGAAAACTAAGGATGACGATTTTCTTCCTAACTGAAAACTTACTTTCCAAGATATTTCAAGTTCAATCGAATCGAAAAAACGAAATTTTCTTCCAATCGTTTCGATACCTTCCAAGACATAATTTAATAGCGGGAAGTATAGGTTAACATTTGTATATGTATAAAATGATGAATGAATAATTACAAAACGATTTTAATTTTATAGAAAAGTTTACACAGGAAAGATTTTCAATATCGTACTCGTGTAAAAGAGATTTCGATTTATTTCAATCGAAGAGTTTGATTTATTCGAAATGAGATGGGAGTTTCTCGATTTATCGAAGATTACTGTAAAGTATTTTATTTTTATAATTAATGTCTTCAATATTATGTTTTGCTGCTTATATTTTTTGCTAAAAAATATTTCATTTTTTTTTTTAGATCAATCAATTTCTATCATCGACTATAAAAATAATTAAGTTGATGTATATTTCAATAAATTATTGAACTGGATCTATAAAAATAAAAAAGGGAAAAATGACATAATAACAAGTATTTATGGAAAATATCATTCTATAAAAGAGGATCTAATACTTGGTAAAAACTGTAGAAAGTTTTTTGAGAACCGTTTTCACGATAACCTTGCTAATGCATAAAATACAAGGTTCGAGATGCAAGTTCGCGATAGAAGCCTAACAATTCTAAGTCGGTGCATTAAAATTCACTTGCGTACGCGTCGGTTACATTACTTATGCGATTCGAGGGGGTGACAGGTGATGAAACAGACAACGGAGCGAGGCGAATCGAGATAAAGCCAGACGACGTCGCGACAATACAGGCGAAAAAAAGTGTACTACCGCCGTGCTCGAAACTACGAAACGCACGAATGAAACGCATCGTAATTCCACAGCGCCCAGACTTTTCTAAGTCATCGAACTGCCATCTATGGTTACTGGTCGCATCCAGTTTGCTCACTCCTATATCCTATGCTACAGGAATCACAGACAATTAATTGCAAAATGCTCGGTGCAGGAACATTGTCAGGAACATACGTGCAATCATTCCCACGTTGCCTTAAAACAATAAACCGTGGAAAGAAAATTTCTATAAACTGGAATTATCACGAAGCTTCTTCGATATAAAATAATCAAGTATAATACTCGAAGAAAATTCTCTCCTCGCAATGTTACCAACATTACTAATATGAACCACGTCGGCAATTACGATACGATCTATCAAAAAAACATTGCCCCCATACATTGTCCCTATTTTATCTCTACTATCTTATTGGATCTTCATGCTTATACTGTCCAAGGTTAATTATAACCTTTACTCCTACCACCAGAAAAAAAAAGGTAAATCAACCAAACAATTAATTCGCGAATTGTTATCGAACGACTTGGAAACAATGTTTTCTTGAATAATCCCGATGAAAATTGCAGGGAAACGGTTCAAGACCAGCGATGTCGAAATAATGTTACGTGTCCTTCGCGCGTACCATATATTCCAAAGATCGTGCGTGTCCGTGGGCATACTCGTGTAACACGCGAGTATGCATCGCAGTAGTACCAGCCGATGGTTACACGGCGACTACGTCGCCAGGGGAAAAAAAGGAATAAAGAAGAGGAGAGAAGCGCGCGCAAGGAAGAACCGGTTTCATGGGGGTTTCAGCCTCCACAAAATGATCCGTCTGGCTTGCCGGTTCGACTCCGCTTGCCTCCACTGTGTTCGCCTCCCGCGAAAGCGCTTGCTCCGGTGCACCACCTACCTACCTACCCACCTACCTACCTACCTACCTATCTACCTATCTACCTATCTACCTGTTTCTTTCTCTCATCCCTCTCTCCTTCTCTACCTCTGCCCAGACCTGCTGACCAACGTACCTGATTCGACTTCAAGGGTTCGAACTCGCGGCATTCCTCGCTGAATGGCGACTGGACATTCCTCGCGGGGTAAATCGATAGCAAAAGGCAAAATAGGACCTCCTGGTTTGACACATTTGCATTATCCAAATTGGCCATCGTTCCATCGTTACTTACAACATGTCTGATTCCTCTTTCCTTCGCTTTTCAGTCGAATTCAGAGGGACAGTTCTATTTTATGGTTCAAGATAATCTGGACAGAGGCGAGTGAAGAGTAATTGGCTAACGGATAAATTAGTACCGAACAAGAGAATTTATATATTTGATTTAATTCTATCAAATCTGTGAGAAAATATATTTTTCACAGCTCTTAGGTTCGTTCTGTTTTTCTACTTCTTCTTTTTTAACTATGATGTTTTATATTTGTTTGAACTATATTTTTTGGAGATTTTCAGAAGGGACGAGTTCTATAGAAGTAGTTGTTAAATGAGAATTTTTCTCTGGTTCTTTTAAGCAAAGGAAGGACTCGTTTCTTTATTGAAAAAGTGGTATTGAAGCTCGACTTGAAGGAATTTTATATTATACCTCTTTCTGTTTACGCAGTGTTGTCTTGTCTGCTAAGTAATTCGAGTTAACCGAAGGATGTGAGACGATGTTCTTTCTGATGTAAGGAGAACAATTGTAAGAGGAACAAACAGAAGAACTCGATATATAACATATATAACAAAACAATCCTTTAATGCTTAAGGACAGGATAATGTAAATGTATGGCAGAATCACGCTGGAAATGTTATAATTTGAAATTGATGGCGGATTATATCGGCTGGCCTTGAAAATTCCAAAGGAAAGAATGGCGAAAACGAAGTACGCTTCGTATTACGAGGTACGAAGAAGACGCGAAGAGAAAACTGGTTTCAGATGGTGGAGAATGTTCTGGTAACATTTGCATTTAGTGCGCGTGTATAGTTTACAAGTTCATCAATGTTTTAAGAATCGTTACTTTAACAATGTGCGCTAGGGAAATATCAAAGTGATCTCGTTCGATCTGTGAGATCGGATAATGGTCGATCCTCGCATACCTTCGTGAAGAGTTATATAGTCTCCTCGCAGCGATGCCGAAGGTCTCAGCGAAGGGAAATATCAGCATGCTCGCAATAAATGTATAACTTTTACCAATCTTTTTCACGAAATTCGCATTTTACAAAAAGAAGATTAAATTCTACGAAAAGACGTAGAACGTTAAAAATTCGTTTAAAAAATCAGGGAAAGTCGCACCTGTAATCAAAGAACATAATTATC
>NIJG01000131.1:458971-473420 GCA_002201625.1 Euglossa dilemma | reverse complement strand
GCACTAAAATGCAGGTAATTAATACTACTAACAATTACACGTCGTAATGATTCAAATATTACATCATATTTAACATAATTCCAGGAAAACTGGGTGAAAACTCCAAAATCGAGCTACCTAATAAAAGCAATATAAAACAACACAGCCAGTTTCCTGTGACTGATTAATTAAGGAATTAATTGCGAATAACAGTCGAAGTTCTCCAGACGGGAAAGATGATCGTCCAGCATCTGGACACCGATAATATTACCGGTGGGACAAATTAAAGAACTGTGTATACCGGTGGCGTGCCGAATCGTTTCGCGATCTCGTATTCCTGCTGGCCGATGGAAAGTTGGCCTGCGTGTTGCTCGTACCATAGGAATTTAAACGGGGATATAGGTATAAGAACACGGAGACGGGGAGTCGTTCGCGGTAGTGTGAGGCATAAACGCGCCGACACCACACCCAGCGTGACCACCATTGCGACACAGGACACGGGACACGGCCATGCGCGTCGCGGTGATCGTGAGTAGTCAAATTTATCTTTTTTTTCCTCCCTTTTTCATATCCATTAAACGTCCAACCGCGCTTCGGCCCGCGAATCGTCCGCCATTTTGCGCGAATTTAACCCTCCACGTTATTTTCCTATTAACAGCTTGCGACAGTGACTTCGATCCTCTTCTCTCTTCGTTGTTCTTCTAAAAAATTCAAAACAACGTGTTCAGTTTAAGCAAAAGGGATCGTGGAGACAATGGTAAAAAAATTGTTAATGTTTCATTTCGTTTATCGTTACTCACCTTTATTAAGTTTCTTCGCTTTTTTGCAAGTCGAGAAGAAATTGTCCCGTAGCGAGACCAACAGAGGCACGAGAAGGTTGAGAGATTGTTTTGAAGTTCGTATGCAGATTTGCATGGAGTTTGGAGGGGTTGGAAACTCGTAATGGCCAAAGGCATGATATTCAATGGACCGTAATGGAATTAAGAGATCTATGCACAAGCGTCCTTTCACTGTCGATGAAATAGAAGGTTGGAAATAGAAGTTCGTGTTTTGAACGCTATCCCGCATTCCATCCTGTTACACAGACCTGGAAGTGACGCTCGCGTGGCGCCAACTTTGAATATCTTAAGCTGTATCCGAGTAAGAAAATGATATATAAGGTCTAGGAAAGTCGAAAGTTAATTAATATATTCCGAAAGCGCATTCTATCTGTAAATCGCGATGAATTCTATCTATAAATCGTACGATATCAGAAAATCGAACAAACTTTACAGTTCCAATTACTTTCGGCGCTTGGAAAATTAGAGAGGTAAAAATGTTCGATATTCTCGAGTAAAGAAATAAAAATTATCTTCGACGCTGAAAAATGAAACTCTTAAAATCTAACACGCAATTATCTCTCGTATTTCGAATTCGCGATTAGAGAAACGCGAAAAATCACTGGTTGAAAGTCTAAGGTTCTATTTTACGTTTTAGACGATCGAATTCTGATATATTTACATAGAGAAGGGCAGAGGGAGAGGGGAAAAAAAAAATAGCGCGTGTCAGGAGAGTCCAAGTTGATAGACAGGTTTTTAGACAAAGTGTAAAAAAGTGTATCGACTTACATATAGAGTTTCCTTTATACTTGACATTCCTTTCTATATCAGCCCTACCAAGCTGTCCGCGTTTGTACATTTCAGTCGGGGAGCTTTCTGTTTCGACCGGTTATGCTTTGTAATCGCCAGATATTACGTAAGGAACACGAGCCAACATATTTGTCATAATTGCTCCCGCTACTTCTCGTTTTCATCATTTTTTTTTTAACAATTATTCGGATTGCGTAAAGGCAGGAACACAGAGAGACCTATATTGCTGAAAATGATCGAATAATTATTTACGCTGTGCACGAGCTTACAATCTCGTCCTGCGATCGTACTCTCGAATACCTTGGTAAATTAGCTAGGCGACCCGACGCGCGACGTCGAGTCGTGAAAATTCGAAAACGAAAAAAAATGGAGAACGACGAACAGGGAAAAAGAAGGCAGATCGTTGGATGGAAGAAAGTGAAAGTAGTTGGACGGGGGAGTGAATGAACGAGCGAGTTGTATCGGCGAAAGAAAACGCGAACTGGAGGGAGAGAAATTGTAGCAAGATCTTGAACGCATTTCTTAACGATGTTCGGCCACGAGGGACGAAAATTAACAGGCTAAAGCCGCACAAGCAAACCGGGTGAAAGTGCCGGGCAAGAAAGTCGAATAGATTTTTCGTAGTGTACTCCCTAGAAATATCTAGGTGCGTGCCACCAGTTGGAACGAAGTGCAATCCCGTAAGAAACGGATCCACGTCCGCTCGATTCGCCTGTCTCTACCTTCTCTCTTTTTCTTTCTTTCTGTCTTTCCCTCTCTGGCGAGACCGGTGCATTCCTGCGGACTAGAGGAACTGTAGAGGAGGATATGGCGATCCAGCTCGATACTGGCTCCACTTCGCCAGCACGATTGCCACAACGTATACTTCCTTTACTCTTTCGTGACACTTTTTTCACAACGTTGCGACATTTATAGGGATTCTGAGAGAATTCGCTAATTTAGAGTAGTCTTAAGTGCCTAGGGGGGCTTTTAGGATAAGATACGTCGCTTGGTATTCGCAGAATTTCGTAGTTTTAGGATAATTGCGAGATTCCTCTGTTCCTTTGGTAATTCCTTCAGTTTTCTATATAATACTATCCACTCGCAAGGTTCCCGAATGTTCAAAAGTTTCCTAGGGAATTTTAGTAACTTCCGATAGTTTTAAGGATACGATACGTTTCGGACAATTTCGTTACTCGCAAAATTTCCATAATTCTACGGTTGTTTATGATATTCTTCGATTTTTCAACAATGCGACAGCTTTAATTTTCTGCAGGACTTTACAATCTTCGCAGAATTCTGCCAACTCGTAACTACTGTAAAATTTTGATGAAAACTTAATCTTTGGCATTCTCGTAATTCTTTAAATATTTTATTAATTTACGATATTTCGGATAGTTTAACGATTGCGATACCTTTGCTCTACTGCAGTAATGTAAACACAAGCCTGTAGTTCAATACCACTGAAAAAATGGTCATAAAAATAAAATTAGATTCTTCAAAATGATTTTATAAACAAGAAAGATCATAAAAATGTTGAACTTCTCTGACCTACACAGTTTCTAATCTATGACACCTGTTGTACTTTCATCAGAGTTCCAAGACACACTGTCCACCTTACCACTCTTACTTCCTGCAATCATTAAACAGGTCAATCAGCCAAAGCAACATTTTCCTTGCGTATCGTATTTATTATCTAACAAACATCGAATAAATTACTCTCACGATAAAAAAGAAAGAAAGAAACGAATAAAAGTTTCTTTCACTTTTATCGATTATACTTACCAATTCATTTAATTTCATTATATCGGCTATTTGCTTTCAAATAATTCGATATTATCCTTACAGAGCCAAGAGTTACGTTAATATGACCGGTATTTCATATCCTTATATAACGGAAATTACGCGAGGGAATACGCCTGTTAGCATAACTCTTCAAAACACGTTAGAAGGGGTTGGGACCAAGCATAGAACCGTCGAAACCTGGCATTTGTTGGCATGATCGTAATTTGATTGTTCTTGTTTTTCCATTTACATTCGTTCGATATAACAGGTTTCCAAGGGACTGGTTTCGAACCGGTCCGGCATTCTAGTTTACACGTTTCTAAGCGCATTTCTGCACCTACATACTCTTAATAATTAGCGTAGACTGCATGTTGCTCACAAAATTCATCGTACGAGACCCGAGAAAAGAGAAAGCGTTTCGATTTCGAGAACTCGCGACGCATAATACTGGCATACATATAATGCGCCTTGTGTGGTGCACACGTAACATCTTGCTTGACATTTAAGTCACCAAAGAGACGACAATGAAAGAGAAAGAAGGTGATGAGAAGGGAAAAATACGTGGAAGGACGTTCGTACGCGGAACGCATGGTTGTATCACGGCTGGTGTATGTCATAAGCTCGGTATGTTTATTAAGGACGCTTCCGTAATAATATTCCACGTCGAAGGAGGCATAAATCAGTTCAGTGTGTTATGCGTTAATTGATGCATCGTGATTTCATTACTTCTGAGTTTCCTCAACCATTGACCTTCCTCATTCCATTCACTTTTATTTACTTTTCAGTTTTCCATATTTTACCATTAGTCTTCGATACTTTACCATGCAGTTTACTTCGGTTTCATTTCTTCCATTTTATACCCTGGAAGTATATAGTGTAGAGAAAATTATACGTAATCGGAAAATGTTAAACGAAAGCCTTTGCTAAGTAATTTCCTTTATTTTATTTCTAAATTACGAACGTACGTATGCTAAAAGAAATGTCTCGTTACAGTTGTTGGCATGCGTCACTGCGCTGGCTTCGGCCCAATTTAACCAAGATGTAGACGGTTTACCACAAAAGGGTTCGCCTTTGCGATCTGCACGTTTCCAGAGACTGCCATCTGCTCGACCGGCACTTCCAACGCAGACTGTGCTAGCGAATCAACGAATTCGTCGCCCAATTACATTTAGGTATCATCGAGGTTACCATATCATTCGATGTGATCTAACTACCTACAATAGAGTCCGAATTCTAATAATCTTGGACATTCTGTCAATTTGACTTTGTTCGCATTTAATTAATAAGTTATCTTTGTAAGCATTTAATAATTTAACTATCACTAAACGTGTATCGACATTCATAGATTTACGCGATATTATTAAAGAAAATTCTGTGGTAAAATTGAAGAAACAAATACTTGATATAGAATCGTGAAATAGATAACCTCAAAAATTTTTAGGGTTATTCTATTTACTTGAGTCTTTGATTATTCAAATTCTACTCGATTCAAGGTTAAGAACATAACTAACAGGCAGTTGATAATATACATAATGTATCTATGTTTTTTATTCAATTAGACCAAAAGGACCCGAAGATTCTATTGGAACGGGCCCTGGCTCATACGCACCAATCAAATCACTGCGACCTAATTTACCTACTGGGCCAGCGCCACCTCCTCCACAAATTAAACCTGTAAACGAGGAACCAGATGAAGAAATTCGAAACCGCGAACCATCTCGAGAACGCGATAATCAGGACGATGATGCTGATTTAAGCGACGAGCCATTAGACAGCCAAGAAGAAAGCGAAGAAAATGTACCGCGCTCAAATCTGGGTTCAGTAGGCTCTATATCAAGGTCTTCCGCTAACATTGGCCCAACAGCACAAACAGTGCAATATCGTCCCGTTCCGGGGACAGGAAGTTCAACTGGCAGAGGAAATGGAATACCAACAGCGCCAGCATCAGCGCCAATTCAATATAGACCGGCGCCAAAACCGAACAAACCAAGAAAACCGATAGAAGAATCATTTAAGCAACAAGTGAAACCACCTACGAAACCAGTAAAACCATCTCAGTACGACAGCCGTGGAAAGAAGCCCGTTGCTCAGGTTGGTTTTAAACATATTTCTGGCAACATTGTTTAAGCTTCAACCTTCAACTCTTATTTGATTAAAATTTAGCTAATAAGATAGAAAAATTTCTGAGAAAGCTACTTATAATCTTGCATCAATGTTGTTATGTAATATTGGATATTTAATTTTATTTTATATTATATATTGTATTATATTATCTTTTATGTAGTTATACGTTTAGTGAATTAGATAAGGTGATTAATTTCTATAATTATGCTTTATAAAGGAATCAAATTTAATGATCAAGAAGTGGAGATAAAATAAAATGAAAATATAATCTTACACCAGGAAATAAGTTGTATTAACTGTTTTAAGTAAATTATTCATACTTAAAGATATTTTAATGTCTTGCAATAGATTATCAGGCGATATCGCAATGATAACCCGGATGGTTCGATCACTTGGGGCTTCGAGAACGACGATGGATCGTACAAAGAAGAAATAATCGGTGTCGATTGTATAACCAGGGGTAAATATGGTTATATCGATCCAGATGGTATTCGTCGAGAATACACGTACGAAACTGGAATCAAGTGCGACGAAGAACAACGGGATGATGAAGAGAACGGGTTCGTGGATTATCAGGAGAACAAATTGGTACTTCCAGATGGTAAAACTATAGATCTATCAAGTATGGGTAAAAAACAAGCTCGTAGACCCCGTTTCCTTCATAGGAATTAGTTATATTTATTATGTAATGTTTTTTTGTTTTCATTCTCCAACAATTTAAATATTGATCAACAGAGATCAAAAATATCTTCATGAAACCTTCCTTTTGTAAAGGCTTCATTTTTTTTTTTAATATCGAATTATACTACGATTTGGTAATGTTAAATGAAAAAGGAAAAGTAGAGCTTTATTAATTAAAACACGTATAACATAGGATAAAATTATTAATTATTAAATTACTAATCATTAGAAATTGTAAGTTCGATCACAATTAGCAAATATGTAAAATTAGAGAAAATAACACTCAATGATTTACTTCTTTAAATATTTTTTATGTTATTTCAAATTTGTAATTAAAATTACTTAGTATGTATCTATATCGTGTACATATAAATGTAGGTACCTGTATCGAGTTCGTTAAATAAAATGAACAAAATATACGTAACACACTGCGTAATATTGTGAAAAAGTTAATAAATTATACAAACAATTTTCTTATCCTTAATTTCTAGCAATAATTCTGTATATAATACACATAATAACAACATAAGATGACGAAAATACTCTGGTTTGTTATACAATATATTTTATTATTATCTCCTCGTGACTAATCACAAATAAATTAAGATAATAGCCCGCCCATCTGTCATTTTAACCAGGAATGAGATAAAATTGCTATCTATACGAAATTACATACAAAACGAGTAAAACGTATAACAAAGATTCGTACATAGCATGAACATAATACTGATTAAACATATATTTCTTGTACATGTATACAAATATATGTATATGTGTATGCTATTTGTAAAAATATTATTGCAATATTAACAGACTTAAGAAATTCATGACATAATGTACACATTATCATTATTATTATATATGTATATATATATATATATATATATGATATTCAATACGCATTATGTTACAGTATAATAGTACGTACATATGTATATCATTTTTTATAGTACAAACATGAAATTATCGAATGTCGTGCTTTAGTGAAATTACATAATATATATTAATTGAAAATGCATTTTATAGATAAAAGATAACGAAATTAATGCAATTTTCAAATCTTTTGTGCCCTGTTATTGTTCGTTAGCGTTAAATCGAGGTACGTATAAAAGCACAAATAAGATTTACCATAATAAATCGCCTCTATAAAAACAAGGATATGTTTTGAAACTGGTCCACTTATATGATTCATCTAAAACCCACACACTTTCATGGTATAATTAGTACGCAGGACTCGTCACCGTGGATACTTGTTTCGGTGTGTGCTGTCCTTGCGCTAAAGCACCGCTTCTTGCCGCGTGGAATTTAAGCCAGGCATCACAGCCATAAGCTATCATAGCACAGAATCCGAAAAACTACGATAAAATAAACAGAGATATTAAAAACACATGTTACAGTTCATCTAAAGTGAATTTGTCACTTAAGATCGCTATTTCAATTATAAACTATTATACTATATTTTTCTAGAATAGAAAGTTCACTTTTTAATAATCTGGAATTATCAACTAATCTTGGATAAACAATAAACATAAGTTTGAATAAGATAATCGTTTAGCAATTTATCTAGTTTCCAGTGCTAAGTTGCAAAACTTACTGCTGCAACTCCAAAAGCTTCTGTATATCTAATATAATCAGCTGCAAGGGAAGCAGCTAACAAATAGAAAGCAGTCCAAATTGTGCAAAATATAAATTCCTGTAAACAAAAATGTTAAGTTACGTTATTTTGAAAATTTTCTTAATAATCATTACCTTATATAATACAGAAAAAAGTAAAATAAATAATAAGTACAATAAATAAAATAATAAAAACAATCATAATGTTAAAACAATTAAGGTATCGATTGTTGACGTGACGTATGTATGGCGTATTATAGTATAGAATGTCCCAGTTAGCCAGCCGAGATCGATATTTTGCCCTCCCGTAAAAGCAACCTATACATTAACTGTTTAACGAGTTTTTATTGAAATTATATTATTAATATGCTTGAAACTAAAAGAACGTATATATAAAAAATTAATATTTCTTCTTTCGCACTTACAATTTTTAACCAAGGAATTTTTGAAAATTTCTCCACGATGTGGAATAAATAAAAAACGAGTAATATTCCCGTGAACCAAAAGCCACCCATAGCCACTGTATTGAACCATCCTCCACGACTTGAATTACTTTGGATTGATACTGTAATGCATATGAATCCCAAAAGATTCAAACACTGCAAAAAATTATATAATTAGTTAATTTTGTCTTATACATAATTATCCTCTTCTAATATACGTATATATATATTATAATTATTATCATCTAATTATTTTCATTTTTAAAAGAATTAAATTTTACCTTAAGAAAATGTCATTAATATAATATTAAAAAATGTACAAAAACGGAACTCAAATATCAAACTTTTCAAATAATTTTAATACGAAATAATTTTTCCCTCCCAAAAAAAGTATATTCGTATATTTGTAAAATTTGGAATTTTACTTATTTTTTCCTTATAGAATTAGCATAATAATGAAAAGATAAGAAACACAAATGTATTTTTAAAATTTATTAACATCACCGATCTCATACGTATATACATATATAACATTACATTAATGAATATTCGATTTGATGTATATAAGTAATACTCGCCATCTATTAAAATAGATATTGACATAAAAGAATGACTATAAATAAATGTGAATGATATATAACTTACCACTTGGGCGACTTTGAGAATTCCGGGCAATGTTTTTATATAAGATGGATCAAATCGAATATTTGGTTGTGTTGTAGTGGTACTCGTCGTTACTGTTGTCGTTGTCGTATGTTGTGCTGGAAATCCTTGATCCATCGTATCTGAACATTTTGAAAAAAAAATTATACAATAATATTACTAAGGATCGTAAAAGAACAAAAATATATTTATTTAAGTATCAAATTATAAACTTAAAAAAATAAAACCTTCTCAAGTACATATGCATATATTTAAAAATTTGTAATACAAATTCATTGTACTCCACCTTTCAAAAATAGAATTTAATAGTTAAATCTATACAAGCAATCCCATTTCTCTATTTAAAGATATTCTTATTATTTAAGATATTCTTGTTTTTTTATATAAACAACCTATCAATTCAACGGAAGAAATGAATGAGAAAGCAATTAAAATGAGCAACAAGGCCTGTTGGATCGAATATAAGTTATCTTACAGACGCAAAAAGCATAAACGCGTTGCGTTGTAGATTAAAACGGAGGAACGCATTATATTTGATCTTTAACTGAAACTATTCAATGAGGATGTTACATCTCGGTATCATACTGCAAAAATTACTTAATATTATGGAGTGAAGTCATCTCGACTGAAAATAGCAAGTGACAAGCTTTCTACTTCATGAACAATGTACTACGAATAATGCACTAGAAAATGTATCTGCATGCCTATATGCGTTGATTATATATGTATGCACTTACGCATGTGGGCGGTGGATTTGATGTGTGACGCGTTATCGTTGTCAAAACCTCAAATTCAAAGATATATTGTAGATAAAAATATGGCACGTGTGAAATGAAATAAAATTACTAGTGCAGAACGAAATATAGTAAATACTTGGATATATGTTTTCACAAAAGGACGACATTAAGAATTACAATTGTAATGTGTTTACCTCGATGGTAAATCCAAAGTTAATGCAAAAAAGATAAGCAGAATAGAATACTTTTTTTTAGCTATGATAATAATTTGCGTTAATTTCATGTGTTTTCATCGCAACGAATAACGACAAAAATAATCGTGACCCATAGTTTCTGCTGCTCTATACGTTAGTACGAAATAGCGGGAAAAAAGCCACTTAGCATTCTTAACATATAATTAAAATACTGTTATCGTAACACTCTTTGTTACTTCACTTTCACATCTTGTGTATCCAGATTTCTCTTGGAGTGGTGATTTTTTATTTTTGGTTACTTATTTCACACGAGACCGCCCGTTAAATGCCGAGACATCGTTCTTATGTACGTAATGTGTAATCTACCTGATTTGACAGACTGATCTAAACACTGGATTATTTTCAAGTCTTCTCTATTTAGTGTACACGAAATGAAACTTCTCTGTCCTTGAAATACTACGAAATGAAAATCTTAAACTCCTTTCTATTGAACTCGAATGCATGTAGAAATAACAGAAAAAATAACACTGAACACGTTTCGAAACAAACTACACTATTACAATTGGATCTATGAACCTGGTATGCATGTACGATCCGCACGATTCTGCCCCACTTTATCGTTCACTTGAAGTTCCCCCTGGTTGAAAAATTTATAACTAATAATTATGTAATAGGATGGTAAGAATTAACTTAATCGGTAAATAAATTTCATTATACAGATATTAATTTTATCTACTGTAAATACAGTGTATATGTCGATAATACAGAATTTGTCAAGTAATTTTTAATAAATGTTAACAGTTCAGTTATTAATTTTCGTAATATTTTTCTTCCTACACATATACAAAAAACAATAAACTAAAATAAATTACTAATGTATATTATCGAATAATATACAAATTTAATCTATTAGAATAATTTGGTAAATTCATATTCATTGATGTAAACTTGTAAATATATCAATTGCTTGTTAATTAAGATAAAGTAAAAGAATGCAATGTCGATACGTTTAGTGAGTTTCCACAAAATATATGTGTGTTGTGCGCGGGCTGCGTATATACACAATATATGTACGCATTAACGTCACTTCACTGTTATTGATGCGTTACAAATCAAAGATTATTTCAAATGGTGCTTTGTGTTTAGGTTTAAACTCAAGTAAGGTTAGTTTCATATAAACTAATACAGTACAATTTCGTAAACCATTTTAATACCGGGAGACTTAAACTTTTGCTCACGTAATATCGGCAAAATATTGTATAAAAATCTATACAATTAGTACCTGTTAATGAATTTAAATAAAAATGTTACTAAATTAATTGCAGAAATTCTCATGTAGGCGTTCATTAATTTGATTTTGTATGTAATGCGTAAGGTTATGTTAATCTAAACAATACAATTTTATCGTTGCGTTGTAATTTGATTTATGAAAAGATTCGCAATTTAGCTTTAATATACAGTAAGAAGGAATGGTTTCTACTCGAGGACCAAAATTTAAATTTTGTGATGGTGAAAAAGTTCTTTGTTATGAACCTGATCCTACAAAAGCAAAAGTATTATATGATTCAAAGGTATATTATAAAAAACAAAACATTGAATAAAATTTCTATTCTTTATTATTAATTCTCACGTTAATAATTTTTAGGTACTCGATGTTATAGTTAACAAAGATCAAAGAGGACGTAAAGCTGTTGAATACCTAATACATTTCCAGGTAAATAATAAATAACTGTATTAAATGTTATGTTATTTTTATATTAATATTTAAAATGAAATATGCTTATAATAATAGGGATGGAATTCTTCATGGGATCGCTGTGTAACAGAAGAATATGTATTAAAGGATACAGAAGAAAATCGTCAGCTTCAACGAGATTTAGCACAGAAAGCACAACTACAGTTGTATGTATAAAATAAAAATTTATTTCAATATTAAATGTAAAGTATAATTTTTAAAAATTTTATTTAATCAAATATAAATAAAATATTAAATAGGGGAGCATATTTATACCGAAGAGAACGCAAGAAAAGAAGCCATAAATTATCTGAACGTTTAAATGAAGCTGAAAATCAAGAACCAAGACGAAGAGCAAGAAGTGGTGGTAGTCGAGCAACATCAGCAACAACTGGGTCATCAGAAGATGGCAGTTCAGGACAACATGCTGATTATGATACTGAGGTATTATCTATATAATATATATATATTATAATAAATTTATCTATATCATAATATGCAATCAAAATATTTGCATTTATCTTTAAAGGAAGTTATCACTGAAGAAGATACAGAAAGTAGTTCAGATTATGTTGGTGAAACAAGTGATGACGAAGACAGTGGTGGTGGTAGTCAATCTGGTGCCAGTGTAAAACCAGGAATTGATCTTGATATAGGTACTACTTTACGAAGGATTTTAGATCAAGATTATGACTTAATAACTACTAAAAATAAGGTATCGTCTTTATTTTTCAAAATCATAATATAAAAATATAATCGAGAAAGTGTAATCTAAAATTTGGAAGTAACAAAGGGTAACATGGATTTTAGCTAGCTGTTCTTCCTGCACAACCTACTGTTGCAAATATTTTAGAATCATGGGTTCAACACTTTACGACAACGCAATTAACAAACATTCCAGAAAAACCACAAAGGAACAAAGCAAATAATACAATAGAAAAAACTATTAACGAAATAAACATATGCAGAGAGGTTGCTGATGGATTACGTATATATTTCGATTTTACATTACACGATCTCCTTTTATATAGGCAAGAACAAGAACAATATTGTAATTTAAAGTCTTCTTTCTTATATACTGAACATCCAACTCTTGTGAAAGAAGAACCAATTGAGTAAGTTTTAATATTTTAATTTATAGGTAATTGCACAATNGAACAATATTGTAATTTAAAGTCTTCTTTCTTATATACTGAACATCCAACTCTTGTGAAAGAAGAACCAATTGAGTAAGTTTTAATATTTTAATTTATAGGTAATTGAATCTTATAATGTTTTGCGTATTTTGTTATTTGATATATTAATTTTAAAATTAAGGAAAATGTTTTCCATGAGAGTAATTTAACTAACATAATTAACATAATTTTAAGGAATACTGAAGTATTAGTTAAAGAAGAATATGAAGATACCGAGTACGCTCATTTACCACCATTTCAAGAACATGATCAAGAAGTAGATACGTCGAAAACAGTGGCAAATTCTAAACGAAGATTAAGATCATGCAGAGTGAGTTCTATTGACGAAAATAGACAATTAAGGTCATATGAAGAAATTAAACAAGATACAGGAAATTTATCGAGGTGAGTTAAATTTTCTATAGAAACAAATAATATTAGTATCACGTGTGTAGTTACAACATTGATGAGTTCTTTTTTTTTAGTATTGCAAGTACAAGTTCTCGTTGTTCTAGCCCACGCGGTGTAACGTTAAGCATACCAGTTGTTACATCTGTGCAAGTTAATGCCTTACTTCAACAATCAAACAAATGGAGATTAATGCCTGAATCCTTGAAACCCGAAGGTCCTCCAAATCCATCTACCTACTATGGTGCCATTCACTTAACGCGATTATTTGGTACGTAAAATTTTTGTACCAAATAACTTTATAGAAATATCCTTATCCAGTATTTTAAAATAAAAAGATTAAAGCAGTAATAAAATAATAATTTATTTTAGTTAAATTACCGGACTTGCTCCAATTAACAGATATACCACATAAAAAATTGAAAGTTCTTTTAAAGTATTTGGACATGTTTCTCAGGTATTATATTTTTATTTTCTAAATATTTTCTGTTCTCTTCAAAGCATTATCAAAATTATGTTTTTAATGTTATAGCTATTTAAAAATGCACAGAGAGTGGTTTGGGGAACAATTTTATATGCAAGTAGAAAATCAACTAATTCATCAAGCTAATAATTCTTAACATAATAAAAATAAACTGTATATTTGCACTATATTATCTACAAACTCGATTGTGTATAAATTATGTGGATATTAAGTGAGATGTACAGAAAGGATGTATGTTTATGAATTTGGTATAAATGATAAACTCTTTTATATTAATTACCAAAATACTTTTTTATATGCCTTCCATAATGAAACTTTCCTTATTAAAGATGGAAATAAGATTGTACAATTATGTTTAAGAGGTGAAAGACTGTGTAAACTAAATGTTATAGCAAAAATATGAAATATTACAAAAAAATTGAAGGTTTATATATACGTAGATTATATTTATAATTTTTTTCTAAATAAAACATTTTTAATAAAATATTAGTATGTTATTCGATATTTATATCAATAACTGTAAAAAAAAAAATGTGTCTATTGTCTATAAAGAAATGTGGATAACGTTTGTGTCATTAATGTTTATAGATGTAATTAAAATAAAACCAATTACATATAAATACCCCAATTTAATTTTTATAATTAATAAATTTAATGCAAATGATTTTAAATAATTGTACTAAAAAGCAATCAGGTATTATTTCTACTAACAACAAAACTTGGTAAATATATACATACACTTTTTAACTTATTATATTACTTATTATATTTTAACTCACTTTTTTTTTTAGAAATTTCTAATAAATACATAAAATTTTTT
>NIJG01000131.1:403606-414059 GCA_002201625.1 Euglossa dilemma | reverse complement strand
AATTTTTTATTATCACAATTATGGTATTTAAATTGAAATAAAAAATTTTAATCATATAATAATTAAGCTATATTATTAAAGGAAATATTTCTAATTTACGATTAAAAAGAAATTCATATACATTTTAAATTACAGTTTCTTCTGATAAAACAGTTTCTACAATAGCGGCATTATTTCGACGTCAACGCAGATCGATAGCTCTACTCACGGTATGAATCTACAGTATCTTGAGAACGTTCACGGTAATTCGTCATCCATTTCTCTAAACAGTTGGCAGAATTTGTGCGTGCGGTGTGCGCTAGTCTGCCGACGGCGTCCGTTCGTAGGAAAGAGAGAAGACATTGAAGGAGCCCTTTGTCAAATTAAAAGAAAGCAACTTGGTTGAGAAGGAAATCAAATAGTTAGAGAAAAGGGAAATCAAGAAAGTCAAGGGTAACAAGGTGGTAGTTCAGTTGCATTTTGGATTTTCTGACCTCTTGAACTCCCCGCGGGTTTTTTCTTTCCCGCGAGGTGAATAACAGTGGTACATAGGCAAACCCCTGACCCCTCCTCTGAAGCTTCGCGCCTCGGCGCCTGGGCCATATCAAAAGGAAGGAGAAAGAAATTGCGGAAGCGGGGAGGTTAAGAGGACGGCACGAAAGGGAGAACACGCCGTCCATCACCATGAAGCTCGTTGACCAGGTGGTGAGGAGCTTCAAGGTGGCAAAGGTTTTCCGTGAAAATTCTGATCGCATAAATAGCATCGACTTTTCGCCAAATGGGGATACTTTGATTTCTTGTTCAGAAGATGACCAGATCGTGATATATGACTGTGAGAAAGGCACTCAGGTGCGTACAGTCAATTCCAAGAAATATGGTGTAGATTTAATTCATTTTACTCATGCAAAGAATACTGCGATACACAGCAGTACCAAAATTGATGATACCATCCGTTATTTAAGTCTGCATGACAACAAGTATATCAGATATTTCCCAGGTCACAGCAAGAAAGTTGTGTCATTATGTATCAGTCCTATAGAAGATACGTTTCTCTCTGGTTCTTTAGATAAATCATTAAGATTATGGGATTTACGTTCACCTAATTGTCATGGTGTTATGAATGTTTCTGGACGTCCAGTTGCTGCATATGATCCAGAGGGTCTTATTTTTGCAGCAGGTGTTAATTCAGAGTTTTTAAAACTATATGATCTACGCAGTTTTGATAAGGGGCCATTTGTTACATTTAAATTGTCTCAAGAAAAAGAATGTGATTGGACAGGACTAAAGTTTAGTAGAGATGGTAAAACTATTTTAATTTCAACAAATGGTAGTACAATTCGTTTAATCGATGCATTTCATGGTACACCATTACAAACATTTGCTGGTTATTTAAACAATAAAGGTATTGCAATAGAAGCCAGCTTTAGTCCTGATTCACAATTTGTATTCAGTGGATCTACAGATGGCAGAGTACATGTATGGAATGCCGAAACTGGATACAAAGTTTGTGTGCTTAATGGAGACCACCCAGCACCAGTTCAGTGCATCCAATTTAATCCTAAATATATGATGTTAGCATCTGCCTGTACCAATATGGCATTTTGGTTACCTACTGTTGATGAGAGTGCATAAAACCAATGCATTAGACGCTGGGCAATGCTCGCAAGAATTTACCTAATTTCATGCAAGAAGGAACTGAAAATGGCATCGGTTCAAGGAAGAAATGACAACAAACAGTTCTTGGGTATTTCAAATGAGCAGAAATTGCATTTACATTATGTACAAAGTTAACTAACCGACGTATGAGACGCCGGTGTTGGAACAAACCCAAGAAACAGAAAAAAATGTCTACAATGTCCAGGAGATCGGCCCGCTTGGCTCATTGGCTTGCTTCGAGTATGTCATGTACTGTTTATGTATTTTGCCATCTTCATCATCATCATCATCATTATCGTCATATACTCTGTGGCGCGATGAACGTGACCATCATAATACTTTGTCAATATTTAGAAACCGTGATACACCATCACTTATTTTGTTTTTCAAAGTATATTACAAATATTATTAGTATTTGGATATGTCATCTTGTGTACATAATTCCTTCTTGTGTACCTGTGTGTAGTATAATGATACAGATTATCTATCATACATTACGAAAACTCTGTGAATTGTATATCATTAATCGACATTTGAACAGTTAATAGGTTTATATGTACATTTTATTATTAATTATATGTTTGATCATACTTTGACAAAGCCAGTAACTTAAATAATCAAATTGTTTTGATTCATTGTACTAGAAAAAATTGACATATAGTACACTACTAATAGAAGGTTGTACATTTGTATACAATTTTTAATTGAGAGTCTTTGATGCAACTTGTTTACTTGAGATAAGTTTGTAAAGCACAAAGAAAGAAAAAGTATGGCAATTTTGCATCAATTTTTCGAAAATAAATAAAATTTTATATGTACACATGAAATTTTATATTTGGTAATATGTACGTACGTGCATATTTAATTTCACAATAATTGGTTGATAAAAACACAAATTACAGTCGCTGATATCGCGCATGGAGAAATTGTTATGATCATATTGCACTAACACATATCTCAACAAATTGGTTTCATTAATTAAATTTCTCAGTGGCCGTCCGAAATCAGGGATATTTTTTGTAACTTCATTATGAACGGACGTTCACTTGAAATTCAATGATTATACGACCTGTCGCTGCGCGCAAGAACGATAGATATCGAGCTTATTTATTATGCGCAATAAACATATGAAATGTCTTAAATAGACACTTTGTTGACAGCAGTAAAGTATCTCGTGTTTCTACGACTTCCATGCGATAAAGGTATAATAATTCAGAAAATATACTGCCAACGTTGGCACTTATGTTATTGTATATGTATTATTCTAGATACGGTATCGTTTTTAATCTACATGCGTGGAACCGGCGGGCCGGGTGAGAAAACATTCGATGATGGTAGGAAGTGCAGTTAAGTCTAATCATTTCACACAGTAGATCACTAAATTTTAATATTTACATCAATGCGGTATGGCATCTTACCCTAAGTCAACAACAGGTGCATTGGAATGAACAGGCAGCAGTTTATTTAAAAAAGAATGAAAGAATTCGACAATCCATCTTTTTTATACAATGTAATTACATTAGTTAAATGATCATTTTGTTTTAATATGTATATATATTAAATATTATATTTAATATATATTGTGTTGAATTATATATATAAAAGTTCATATCTAATGGATTATCAAAATTGCATTGTTTATTTGGAGCGAAAAACTTCAATACCTTGAGAACTGCAAAAAGATATTACACAAAATTGTGTAATTCGTATCACATTTATAACACTGCTCGTGTTTATTCTGTCTGTTCAATTAAATAGCCCTGCCTTCATCATACGTGTATATATCATTATATTCACAGTGTCCTCTAGAATTTCTAGACGTTTTCCTTAACATACCTTATGCAAGAGTAGATGGTTATACTATTCTATATGAAAAATGCGCGTGTATATGTAACATATATGATTGTGTTACATATTTGTGTATTGTCTATTGATTCTACAATGGTGTATGCGTGAGTGTATGAATGTCCTTTCGTATGTAATGTGTTTGCTTGTATATCTTCGAATTCGGTAAGCTCTTGAATGCATAACGTGTGCGTCAATGCACGAGAGTTCGCCACATCTTGTAAAATAGTATTTTTCTAAATGGCGAAACAGTGTGCGCAAAGATTGCGGTCTATATCAGACAAACTGAGGAAATACGACTGTTATTTAAAAATGTGTTTCGTGCAATTACAAAGATATTTGATGTTAAAAAAAAAAAAAAGTAAAAAAAAGGGAATTATACGTCAAATTTAATGAACAGATTGAACTAGAGACTTTATTGAGCACCGAAGAATAGACTTAAAGGACTCAAATTGTCTTGAAAGTACTATGATTGATCCACGTATATAGATTAAACATTTTCATACTGCCAACTATAATTGACTAAATGTTCAAGCCAAGAATATCTCGGATACGAATTTCTGTAGCTCAGGCAACATGCGAAACACTGTGTTCCCAAACGGAAAAAGCGCAACTTGTACATATTCTGACAAGTTAACGATGGAATATTATCTGATCGACAGTAAACATTCTCTCGTGAGCGGAGAATTGGAAAATCGATTATTGATCGATCAGATTTTGGAGTGGTTATAATAACACTTGAAACTGTTTTCATGTTTAAAATATCAGTCAGGGGCGTAAATAATTCTTTCTGTTTAAAATTGTTAAAAATCATCGTTACGTTGTAAATATAAAAGAAAATATGACATTTTTCTAAATACCAGTTTTGATTTACTGAATGTATATTTCTATTCCATAATGAGTCATACACAATCCATAAAAAAAGCTAATGTTTGAGAAAAGAATTTCTTATTATTCATTCATTTAGTTTAATTGTTATGATATTTAATTATCTGAATGAAAGGATAAAAAATACTGTTTCTGTACTATACATCTAATTTACGCCCCTGTTATAATTGTCGATTTATGCGGCCACTTAACATAGGGATTTAAAATTAAGATTAGATGTACATTGTGTTAATTGAGTAAATTTTAACAATTAAAAAAGCATTTGTTAAAATGCGCTTAAAACAAAAAAGAAGTAAACAAAACATATTACATGTGATGGTTCATAGAAATAATTCATCTACGTTTAATTGTTCTGTATTTAAAAACATTTATCTTAAAATATTATAGATTTTGAAAAATTTCTAAGTTCCTACGTTAAGTTTTCGTATGAAAATAATTATCGACGTATTTTGTAAACAGAATGTAGTCACATTCAGTACTAATTTTTAATTGAATTTTGCATTATTCTGCGCAAAATGTAAGCTGATTAATTAACACCTGTTATACGTAATAATGCATTATATATTCAGAGAACTAGGAATATACGAAAACAAACATGTTGTTATAAAATACAAATTTCAGTTGAGAGACTGAAGCTTCTTCCAATGGTGATTTAGAGTACTCATACTTTTAATGTTTATATTTTATTAGGAAACAATATTGCAAAACTTTCATTTGTTCACTTTTTTTTATCCTTGTAAATGTTTGTATGACAAACAACATCAAAACATTCTTGAACATCTGAATCATAGAATTTTAAACGTGTATACTCATGATTTATTTTTTCGTTGTAAACTATGTAGCTCTAATTATGCCTTGTGCATAGTGGATGTGAAGTAAATAAGATATACGATTTAGTATATTATATTATGTGTCTAAGCATTTCTTAACGTAAAAAGAAAAGACTTTTTACATTATATTTTGTAAAAATTGTAATAAGAATCCATTTTCCGGAGAAACATACGAAATATTTTATAATTGCATTTGTCTATGTTCCAGTTTGCAAAGTCCAAACAACAAATAACAAAGATGAAATTTTCTTCCACAGATGTTTAAATATAACAACATATCAGCGTGTTTGTTAGGAAATTTTAATTGAACAAAATCTTTTTAATAAGCGTATTCATGAAAAAGATTCTTCGATAACGCTATGTCGATTTGATAATTCATTGCGCAGATAAAAATCTTTTATTTTTCTTTGAAATCACTTTAAATAGAACATGAGATTTTACTAAAAAAAAAGAATTCTAATAAAACAATTTTTTTGTACATTAAAATTTGGTCTTATCATTTTATTTCTATACTGATGTCTGATAACCGTTTTTAGCAACACAAAATTAACCCTCATATAANATATATATTTTATATATATTTTTATTATTGATTGATCATGTTCATATTACTTTGCAAAATCGTATACGATGTGATAATGTTGAATCTTGATCATTAAATTTACATAATACGTGTGTTAATATAATATAATTACAATTGTGCAGTAAATCGATGGAGTTTTTAATAATTAAAGCTGTGCAAATATTGCTAATTATGATAAACGTGTAATTCTTTTTTTCATGCAATAAATTTATCACTTATAATACATAATTGTAGATCATACCTTTTGTTTAAACATAGTAGTTGTAAAAATGAAATATTACTTCCAAATGACACATCAATCATATTTTTTTTATTTCAAAATTATTTTGATTGTTTCATAATATCATTACTTTTCACAGTATCTATAACAATATAAAAATGCAATATAAATGGGTGCATTATGCATTATAAGAATTACAATATTCATAAGTATTATAAATTATAAAACAGATTCTTAAAATAAATTTAAATGAAATGAATGATACTTTAAAATTTAGTTTTATTATAGCCAAAATTAAATTGTTTAATTTTGCTGATAGGATAACAAAACTAATATTTAAGAATACTGTAAGTAATATATAAATACAAACTTTTTCAGAGTTATTAGTACCATAGATTTCATCATAAGTAATGACTAATTAGAATAACAAAAATATTTGACATATTCCAAATATTGCATATTTGATATTCCAAATATTAGTATATCCCAATAATTTAAAGGAAATACAATTAATTGGAATTATTTTTTAGGTACAGTAAAATATACAAAATATATTTCTTAACTATTGTTTTATACATCTATCGTCCGTATGTGATACAATTTTTTTTCTTCTTCAGATATTGGAGCTGGCGATTGTACCATTAAATCTCGTCCCATCATTGTTTTTGGAAATGCTATTACGTTCTTTATATTATTTTCATTACACAGTAAACATATTAAACGATCCATTCCTAGAAAATAATTTAATGTTTCTTTACTGTAATATTATATTATCAAATATTGTTCATATTTGAACTAGGAATAAGATACCTATAGCAATTCCACCATGAGGTGGAGCACCAGATTTTAAAGCATCAAGCATATGCATTAAAGGCAATTCATTCATATTTAGTATTTTTAATATTTCTTTTTGCATTTTTTCTTCATGAATTCGTATTGATCCACCTGCAATCTCATGGCCATTCATAACTAAATCATAATGTAATCCTCTAACCTATAGATGAAGAAATAAATATTTGGCTTATTAACATATAATTAAATTTATTAAGTAATAAACAAAAATACCTTCAGTGGATTCTTTATAAGATATTGCATATCATCTGGATGAGGCTGTGTAAATGGATGATGATTGCTTTTCAATGACTTTAATTCAGTATTAAATGAAAATAAAGGAAAATCAGTGATCCATAATAATTGATTCTCAGTGCTACGAATTTTTTGACCTTTACTTTCCAATAAATTTGTAAATTCAGAACGTATTTTTCCCAATAATAATTGCTACAATTTTAAATATGGTAGTAATATNAATTAGTAAATTAGTATTTACTGTTTGAGCTTCTTCTCCACAAGCTAAAAATAGAACATCTCCTTCTGTCAAATTTAACTCTTGTTGTACATTTTCTTTAAGAATGTCCATTATTATCGGTGATTTGTTAGGTATTTTTGTTTGGATTAATTTTACAGATGGAAAATAACAGTTTTGTAATTTATACATACTATCTTTAACAGAACTTGTAAAAAAATCCTAATATACAAAAAACATATTATAAATGTAAAAAAAATCATAAAATAGGAAGAATATATATAATAAACATACATGTTTCTGAGAAAAAATTAGTGCATATACTTCAAGATCTTCATTTTGTTCTATTTTTAAATTTTGTTCTAATACTGAATGATCAATTAGTTTTGTTAACCTATGAAGCTGAAATATTAATATTTTTTTTAATGTATCTTACTTATGTATACTGAAACCTCAAAAATATATATAAATCTTACTTTCTGCGGTATACGTAAGTCTGGTTTATCGGTACCATATAATTTCATTGCTTCATCATATTTTATACGTTTGAAAGGTATAGTTAATCCTTCTGATTCTTCAGGCCATGAATATGCTAGTAAATTTTCAGTTAATTCCATTACTCCTTCACAATCAACAAATGACATTTCTATATCTAGCTATAAATGATATATTTATAGGTACTAAATTATTTTAAGAATATATATCTAATAATAAAAAAATATACCTGTGTAAATTCAGGTTGTCTGTCATGTTTAGGTGTTTCATCTCTGTAACATCTGGCAATTTGAAAGTATCTATCAAAACCACCTATCATTAGTAATTGTTTGAATTGTTGAGGACTCTGTACTAACGAATAAAATTGTCCTGGTATTTGTGTTGGAACAATGAATTCTTGAGCACCCTGTATTTATAAAATATATTTACAAACTTATTGTATATATTATTTATTAGATATATATACATACCTCAGGAGTACGTTTAAATAATGTTGGAGTTTCAATGTCTACAAAATCACATTGTTTGATTAAATATTCTCTCATTTTCATTATCATGTTTGAACGTAATCTTAAATTTTTCTGTATCTCAGGATATCTTAATGATATATACCTATATGTCATCTGAGTATTGTAACTTGCTCGATTATAGTTTCTGATAATAAATGGCATCTCTTTTGCAAGGTTCAAAACTTTGATAGTTTTTATTTCTACTTCAATATCTCCAGTTTTCATATTCTTATTCTCTTGTCCCTCTAGTCTTTTTAATACTTCACCTTCTATGCTAAATACACTTTCAAAGGACATATTTTTAACTATGTTTTGTAAATCTTTCCTCTAGAACAAGTAAATTATGTATTTGATACATATGAATGATACATATATATGTATATTTTAATTAGCTTAGTCACTAATTATAATTACATTTCTTTGTATGATAAGTTGAGTAGAACCATAAGAATCTCTTATTATTAAAAACTTATTAACTCTTGAAAATTCCAACCAACCATATAATCGAACATTTTCTCCTACATTTTGAATCCTTAATTCACCACAAGTATGAGTCCTTAAAACAAATTTATTGGCAGGCTCCACATTTTCTTTCATTAACATTTGTTTTTTGCTAACTAAGTTGTGTGTATGTGCTACTATTGTTAAAGGATATTTTCTCAAAAGCTAAAAAAAAGAATTTTTATTGTCATTTAATTCAAAATATCATTAATAATTGTTAAATACTTTCACTTACTTTTTGTTGACGTAAACCATTTATGAATAACATTTTAAAAGATGTTTTTAATATAATACTATTACGAAATATCATTCTTTTAATAAAATGATATTTTTATTAGATAAAAATATTTTAACACTAAAAATAAGTAAAAATATAAAATTTCTAAGTATATATTATAATTATATTTGTTTTTAAGTATATCAATATACTAGATATTAAAATAGTACCTTCTATGTTAATTCTATGTTAGTCTGATTATAATCTGTATTCAAAGTACTTGCAGATATTACTTTATATATGAAAATTCCTGTTTGCCAAAAAATATAACTATACAAGAAATTTTACCCTTGAATAATATTATATATATTCTTATAAAGAAATAACATAATGAATAACATAATTTCAGTCTTTTATCAATATTTTCATATTGTTCAATTCTAATGTACATAAATATAAAAACAAATATAATTAAAAAGTAGTTAACAAATAACTAAATTTTAGTTGGTCATCCTGTTTACGCTATAAATGAACATTCGAACTGTTTATTTTGATGTCAATAGTGCAGTATTTGAATACATCAAAGTGATAAAAAAATGGTATATTTAAAAATAATTTATATTAAAACTGAAAATTATGATTTTATTATTTTTTCTCATTTTATACTTTTATTTTTCAGTTACCTTTATCGTTATTGAGAACAGCTCAAAATCATCCTATGGTAAGCTTTAAATAGATATTTTTGTAAAATATTTTATATTTAAATTAATTAGGCGATATCAATGTTGAATTAATTAATTTAATACTATTTATATTACAGTTAGTCGAACTTAAGAATGGAGAAACATATAATGGACATTTAGTTAGTTGTGATAGCTGGATGAATATCAACCTTAGAGAGGTTATATGTACATCTAGGGTACAGTAACGATAATTTTTTTTAAAGTAAAACAATATCCCATAAATTATTAATATAAAATTGTATTCTATAATGTAACATTTCATTTAGGATGGTGACAAGTTTTGGAGAATGCCAGAATGTTATATTCGGGGTACTACAATTAAGTATTTACGAATTCCTGATGAAGTTATAGATATGGTAAAAGAAGATGTACAAATGAAATCAAGAGGTCGTGGAGAAATGAAAGGAAGAGGACAAAATCAACGAGGTCGCGGTAGTGGAAGAGGTATTATCAACACAAATACTTAGGTTTTTGTTATTTCAATATAAAAAAGATTATTTTTTTTTAACAGGAACTTTTGGTCGTGGTGGTAGAGGTCCTGCAGCTCTTGGTCGTGGTGGGGGTAATCAAGGGGGAAACAAACCGCAAAATAAAGCAAGGACCAAATAAAGTTATCATTTTAGTTTGTGTAGTAAATTAACAATTTTTTTTTCTTTTACATTAATTTTATATATATACATATAT
>NIJG01000131.1:356818-375159 GCA_002201625.1 Euglossa dilemma | reverse complement strand
TACATATATATATATACATAAAATGTGCTTTACATATCACTTTAAAGTGTATCAATTAAAATGAAATTTATTATGGATATATTATGAAAAATTTTATTATCATGATATATGTTTGTGTTAAAAAGTATATATAATATATTCGTTAATTTTTGTTATAGATTTATAAAAAATGAGTTCAAGTGCGTGTTATAAATGTAACCGGATGGGTCACTATGCACGAGAGTGTCCGCAAGGTGGTGGAGGTGGTGGTAGAGGCGACCGTGGTCGTGATCGAGAAGGTGGCTTTGCACGTGGTCGAGACAAGTGCTACAAGTGTAACCAATTTGGACACTTTGCTCGAGAATGTAAAGAAGATCAAGACCTTTGCTACCGTTGCCAAGGTGTAGGCCACATTGCAAAAGACTGTCAACAGGTTATTATAATTTTAATGCATATGTGTCCAATCCAATATAAAATTAAAATTTTTTTCTTATATACATTTACCTTTATTAATTTTTAATATAATGTTTTCTCATTTTACATACATTGAAATATTGCAAAACTTGATATAATATATTAAGAATAAAATGATATTGTAACCTAGAATGCTTTTAACAGGGGCCTGAGATGAGCTGTTACAACTGCAACAAGACTGGTCATATGGCACGTAGCTGCCCAGAAGGTGGTAATGATTCTGGACGTTTTGGAATGCAAAGTTGCTATAATTGTAATAAAACAGGTCATTTCGCTCGCAATTGCACTGAAGTCGGTGGAAAGGCATGCTACACTTGTGGCAAGACTGGTCATTTAAGCCGCGAATGTGATCAGGATGACAGAAAGTAGGAGATAACCGGAATCCGTGCCGCTCGCTTAACGATAAGCCGTTTACCGTCGCGCGCGCTATTACCGGGGATTGTAGCTAGGTAGGGATGTGCGAACGTATGTCTCGTTGATGCGTATAATTGCTAAAAATGCGTTTTGTCATAGTCGTTCGAATTTCCATCTCTCCATGCTCAACTCCCGGAAGCCCATTTTATTCCTAGTTTCCTTCCCTTTCTACGTGTCGTTGTTCTCTTCGCAAGGGTTTTTTCTTATGACATCTTTGGTTTTTTTTTTTTTTAATTGCTGTTACATTACACTATACATGCGTGCGCGCGCACAAAGTACATTACACATAGAACACATCCAGCATTACATGAATACACACTATACGATGTAATAATATTATAAACATTCGATTGAATTAGAGTAGAGACATGAATCCTCTGTCCCCTGACCTTCAAACTATCTCGTACGCGCATTGTTTTGTGATGCAAGATGTATGGATTCTTAATATATATCATTAAAGAAATTTTACAAGTGCAGCATTTATGACATATTTTGTCAGTATTGACTGATGGGATTTGAGATATTTGTTGATAATTCATATTGAAATGAAGAAAATTATCAAATCATGGAATTATAAATGGATAATCGATTTGATAGAAGAAAGGGATATAATAATTACGCGAACAACGTAATAAATCAATTTTATGTTCCTTTCTCACATCCACGCATCTTGTATCCGGTCCTCCCTCTCGAACTCTCTAGCAACTCGAGTTAAGAAGAAAAAATTCAGAAGTAATGGGAAAGGAAGTGAACATGCCGGCCCTGAATACATATAAGTAAGGTTTAGTAACGCCAATTTTTAATGTGTAAGGATGTAATGAGGATCGTTGAATTATTATTTTACAACAGACCTAGTTTCAAACATCAACAAAAGCTACACAATTGTAGGATTGTCAGTGTTTACGAGTTTATATACAGTTATACTTCAAGTATTATGTCAGATTCTCATAAACTAGGGCAAAATATGTGTGCTTTGTATGTCAGATTCTTTAAGTGAAAATGAATGCAATTACTGGTATGGTCGTCAGTGATCATCACAACGTATATATGTATATATACATATAAACACAGAGGTCTATACAAGTTTGCACATTTTGTATGTACAATCATAATTGTTATACCGAGGATCACCATTGTTCATATTGTCAGTGATTGTTACGAACTTTCAAAGGATGCAGTTGCACTTTGCCTTACTATATCCTTACATATGGTGAAATATTTCGTTACTAGGTATATGTATATATATATATGCGCATATGTGTATACATATATACATACATATGTGCAGGAGCTGTATTTTGTACTGTAAAAAGCTAGATATACTCTGGTCGTTGCTGGTGACTAATTCCAATGATTCTCTTATTTATACATCACAGAAAAAAAGCAAATTATATTTTCATGTATAAAGTACTACATTAATCTTTTTTATAAGTTGTAGAACGAAATTTTTAGATACAATTTGTCTAGTAATTTTTTTTCTTGTCGAGCACAGTCGCTGAAAAATCATGAGGTGATAAAAAGAAAAGAAAATATGTTGCGGATTTAGAAATATTTCTTTCCGAACGTGGTACTAGCAAGCTATTATGTTATTACAAGTACAAAGTTATGCAAGATTTTTTCTAAAAAAAAGAATATGAGGTTGAAGGCGATGAAAGAAAATAAAAACGTGTTTAATGGTAAGCGAAATAGACTGCAGTTAAATTTGGATGGTGGTTCCGTGTTTATAAATGCGAGCAGTGTTGTAGGGGTATATAAATTGATTAAATCCCTAATACTTTGATTGAAAATTCGTTCTACCGGACGAACAATTCAATTTAAATTAACATTAAAAGATCGTTCACGGATCTATGTTCAGTATAGGTAGATTTGGCATGAACATGTTGTGCACGCGCCCATTTATGGAGCCACATAACTTTTGAAGGATGTTCTTTTTAAAACTATTTGGTAGAAGACCACGAATGGCCACGTGCACTCCGTGTATACAGGAAAACTGATGCTTTTACCAGCAGCGACAATGTGTATTAATGTTCAGAAGCCAGGCGTGCCTGACTCGGTGGAACTGAAGAAAGCGCCATGTGCGTTGTGTATTGCGTAGTAGAGGTGTCCTGCAACATTTTATACACTTAACTGTTCGGGACTTAAACCGATCTCATACATGATTTTGGTAGTAGTAATCAGTGCGCTAGTGCGTCTGACGAGATTTGGAGGATCAAAAAATTGTATTTCGCTAATGAACCGTAACCTTTGGTGCTCTCATTGGATGCACGAGTTGTAAAAGAACAACTGAGTAAAATCATGTGAAGAAAATATTTTGTTTTTTGTTCTGTAATCGATATGTTGTACAACTTCAATATTAACATGCACACAGTTATATGATATGTATCGTATGAGAAAAAACAAACAAAACAAAAACAAGAAAGATATCTTACTATGTAGGGTATCGATAGAAGAACAGAACATACATTGAAGATATACGATTTAGGTATGGGGTTCATTGGTGGCACCAGAGGTTCAGAACGAGCATTAAAAACGAGTGCGAATAGGGCACCTGCGCTTTTGTCTCTGCTACAAGACTTACGTACGAATATTGTAAAGAATACGACTGTTACAGTGTATGAACTAATTCGATCCGTGTACGGCCGATCACGGCTCGACTTATATTAATCTATTAATACTTAAAGGAAGAAAATGAAGAAGAGGATAAAGAGGAAGAAAAAAAAAGAAAATAAGCTACAAAGTAATAAAGGATTGCGGAGTATTTGAAGTTATGTTTTTAAACTGAATTTTTGAAATAGAATGTGTACGGAGAGGCAAAGACGAGATCTTGTTTTTCTTTTCTGTTCCCCATATAATGCTTATCAGGTGATTCTATTCATCTATTATTTTAAGGGGTACTGTTGCATCTACGACCAAGGAAGTGTAGTACGATCTATGGACATACTTTATGTACTATTTATGTTTTAGTTGAAAGACGAGATCACTTATTAATAAAATGTAAATCTATAATTTCCTTTTCAGTTTGTTAATCCTTTTTACATATAATTGTGTAGGGCCTTTTGAAAATTAAATATCGAACAACTTTTGCATTGATTTATACGTGGAAGTAATGCTCAAAGATTTGCATAATTTATCAATATGATGCTTATTAATTTTATATAAAGCATTTATTACTTTAAGTAATATCGAAAAATTTATTTTATAAATGCTAACTATTGAATCATAAATATTTTCATAAGAATATTATACTTTAAATTTTGTTACTTTTGGATGAGATGTTAAATAATTATATACGTACGTATTTATAAAACTTTCCACGAGGAAATATAAATTGAAGTCGTAACATCGAATAAATGAATATTACGGTTCTCATAGAAAAAGAAATTGAACTACAAAAAATAACTTCTTTTAAAAGATAAACTATAAAATATAATTGTGTACAACTATTCTTTTAAATATTAAAATGGTAATTCATAAAGATTAAATACGTCGACAAGTTTTTCAGTTGATATTTCAGTTATATAAATTCAATTAATACAAATAAGTAATTAAATATTTATTTTAAGCTTTCACATATGCATGGAGACAAAATATAGTTTTTGAAAAATTTAATAAACAAATTTTATTTATTGTTTATTTAAAATGTTCAAAAATGTATCTTGGAAGAGAAAGATTTACTTGCTTAAGATTTGGACATATTAAAATTTCAGTAACTAAAAAGTTAAGGTATTATGTTAATACTTTAACAGAACGGAACAGTGGAATGATAAAATGAGAATCTAGGAACATGGAACATGTGTAGGAATATGTATCCGGTCTGTGTGAGTTTCCCGTGCCCTCTCACCTTAATCTCACGTCTGTCAAACGGTCGTGAATTTTCGGAAGATGTGAGACTTTGGGAAGTGGGCACGCTAAAAAATTTGCATCANTCGTGAATTTTCGGAAGATGTGAGACTTTGGGAAGTGGGCACGCTAAAAAATTTGCATCACGAATATTCGCATGATGCCTTGACGTTCAAAATATATTACGACCGCCGATGCTCCGATTTATTTGTGGTAACGACGAGGAAGCATTCGACGGAAAAAGGAGCGAAGTGATCTTGAACGGTGCGCACAGCAATGGCCACGACAGAAGGAGTCACGATAGAGGAGCTCAGGATCGAGATCGAGAGACTTTCACGAGAATTAGACTTAGCTTCTACAGAAAAAATACAATCTGCTCAATACGGTCTTGCTTTGCTCGAAGAGAAGTCTACCTTACAACAAAGATGCAACGATCTCGAGGCCCTCTACGAAAACACGAAACACGAGCTAGTAATCACACAAGAGGTTAGTTTAATTTTTTGTATTTTGATGCACGTGAATTACTTAGTTGTCATTTTTCGTAAAGTTTTAATGACGATTAATTGCATTGCTAATTTTCAATTTCTCTAACATATGTTTACTATAAATCGGTTCATGATTATGGAATATTAATGATCACATGCTTTAGTAAGGCAATTAAATTTTCATTAGTTATATTGGATTAGTTAACATCAAATAAAGTTACATTATTATTATAATTAAAATATTTTTTTGATTTTGAAGTGATATCCCGTAAATTAAGTTTATATTGTATTCTATATTTTATATTGAATTGTTTCTTATATTACTCTAGGCTTTAGCAAAATTTCAAACTACCACAAAATTAACTACGAAAAGTGGCATAGAACAAGAAGAAACTCTACTTAGCGAAAGTGCTGCTAGAGAAACATCTCTTCAGACGCAGATTATTGAATTGGAAAATGAAACAAAGCAGGTATATCTTATTCTTTATAAAAATGATAATTTTTTATGTTTATATATTTTCATTTGATAATGTCTTATTTAGTTACGTCACGAACTAGAACGTGTACAAGCAGAGCGTGATCATGCATTACAAGAACGAGATGAAGTTGGAAAAGATCACCAACAAGCAGAAACAGAGAGGAAATCTTTACGTACTATGTTACGTGAATGTAGATTTCGAGAAGCTCGACTTCTCCAGGATTATTCAGAATTGGAAGATGAAAATATTTTATTACAAAAGCAAGTGTCTGGTTTACGGTCCAGTCAGGTAGAATTTGAAGGTGCCAAACATGAAATAAGAAGATTGACAGAAGAAGTTGAACTTTTAAACAGTCAAGTTGAAGAATTAACAAATTTAAAAAAAATTGCTGAGAAGCAAATGGAAGAAGCTCTTGAATCTTTGCAAGCAGAGCGCGAAGCAAAATATGCTCTTAAAAAGGAGCTGGATCAAAGAATTAATAGTGAATCAATTTATAATCTTAGCAATCTTGCACTTTCAATTAGGGGAATTACAGAAGATCAAACAATATGTAGTGATGGAGAAGATGATTCTCCTGCATTACGTAGAATTGAAGCAGATTTAAAAACTCAAGAACCAGGTACTTCTGCTACAGATAAACAAGTTGATTTATTTTCTGAGATTCATTTGAATGAATTGAAGAAATTAGAAAAGCAATTAGAACTAGCAGAATCTGAGAAAGCTCATCTTACACAAAATTTACGAGAATCACAATATGCAGTTGAGAAAAGTCAGAATGAATTACAGTCTTTTGTTGCTCGCATAGTCCAATTAGCAGCTCATGTGCAATCATTACATCATCTTCATTCAAAGTTACCTGAAAAACAAACTGAAGAAACAACATTGGATAAATTGAATCAAGTATGTATATAAAATATATTAAAATACATTGTTTGCAATTTTCTATACTTTGTATTCATATTTTATTTTCTAGTCAATTATGCAATATCATCAATGGAGCACTATGTCTGCACGTGAAGTGAATCAACTTCAAAAGGATCTAGCTGAATTAGAAAATGGTTTAACTATATCTGATTCAACTCAACAATTACGTACAGAATTAACAAACCTTAGGAACAAGGTATACATTATTTTATCATATTTTTTATGTTTTATTTTTTATTTTTTATTTTATTTCCTTTACTTTTATATTTTTGTTTATTTAATTTTTTCCATTTTTGTATATCTTTTGTTTTACAAGTTTATAAACAGCAATATTGCAGCAAATATTATGAAGAACTGAAATGTAAGTTGGTAACTGAATAAATTTTCATTGATAGTAAAGTCAGTACATGTAAATAACAACAATAAACTGTGACTCTGGCACAATGACATTTAATATTCAAAATTTAGACTTTGAATAGGAATTATGGCATTTCAGATCCCTGAGTCAGAGAAGAGCCTTCGAGAAAAGGTTGGAACATGTGGTCTCTTTGACGTATTTACCAATTATTATAATAACAACTTGTCTTTTGGCTCCTTTAGTGATCCGTACAGATTGCTTTTCATTGTCCTAACAACTCATTGTTGCTTTGATAATGTCATATTTTTAACTATATATATTTCTATGGCTACTGACGAATATATCATATCTTGGATTATAAACTCCTTTGTGAAAATCTTTACAAATTTCATATATACTGGTGTATTGTTTTCACAAACTAGTTGATACATTAGCGTCTATTTGAATGTTCTTTTATCGAATGCTCGAATAAATGTACGGATCTCAATCGCTATGCACTGTGGCTTTAAAATAGAATGTGCTTAGGAACAAAAACTCAGTGGATACTTTCCTTCTATTCGTTTCTACTTGCATCTAACGTAGCATGAGTCAGACTCACAGAGCCTGTTCGCACGATATTGAAGCAGACATTCTGTATATGATCTTGTACAGGCTTGCAAAAATTACTTCAACTGTCAAGTACTGTTTTCTTAAAATATGAACAATCTGATTTTATGTTCGAAATTTTAAAAACTGTTATTATATAGAGTGTTTTCTGTTTTTCCCAACAAATTGTGGGCGTATAATTTATAAAAAAGGATAAGAAAAAAATGTTATGTGAAATTTGACATATAGGTACTTCTATCTTGTAAATCTTTTATTTTATCGTGCATACATATTTAATGCCGTGTTAGTATTTTCTTATATAACTTCACGATAAAGTATTTATTGTCGAATTTCATATAAAATTTTTTTATGTTGTAGATTATTCTTCTACATTTGTGGGAAAAGACAGGAAATATCCAGTATATAAAATCACAATGAATATGCAGCAAATATAAAAAATAATTTACGCATAAGAAATAAATTAATATGATTATAAAAATTACTTATTATTTTTCAGCTTTTAGATACAGAGCAGAGAAGTATACAACTCGAATCCGACATTGCTACTCTTTCAAAACTTGCAGTAGAAGCTGGTGGTTTCCTTGATTCTGCGCAAAATGACTTGCAAAATATGTCCGACGAACTTGCTCAACTGTATCATCATGTTTGTACTGTTAACGGAGAAATTCCTTCACGGGTTATCCTCGATCATGAAAAGATCGTTCCCGAAAAGGAAGAAGAGAATGGAAAAATTGAATGGTGTCGGACTTTATTCAAGACCGATATTCAAATTAAGGATTTAGAAAGTCTGACTAAAGCAAAAGAAGTCGTAAAACATATAGAAACTGCGATGGATCAAATAAAACACCTTCGAAACGCCGTAGAGCATACAATTGAATTATCTAAAGTTAAAGGAATGCAGTCGAATGTCTGCAATGTTTGCGAAGGTAAATTGAAGGAATTTCTTAATTTCTTCTGGCGTATTTAATTGGTGCATAATTTATAGCATACCTTTAATCTCTTATAAATTACAGGATCAGTGAATGAAAACAAAGCGGAAGTAGCGGACTTACAAGAACAAGTAATTAGATTGAAGGCCTTGTTATCCGCTAAACGTGAACAAATTGCGACTTTAAGAACGGTCCTTAAATCAAACAAGAATACTGCAGAAGTAGCACTAACAAATTTGAAGAGCAAATATGAAAATGAAAAGAGTATCGTTAACGAAACTATGTTGAAATTGAGAAATGAGCTTAGAATGTTAAAAGAAGATGCTGCAACATTTTCAAGTAAGTTAAATGTGAATCCTATTTAAGTTTGTAATAATGTATAAATTATATTTATAATAGTGATATTTAAGACGATATTTACGAATATAGTTAATTTATCCATTTTTTTTCTATTTTTGTGTTACTAATATTTTTTTTTATTAACACATTAACGTAAAATTAATAATTATTACTAGCATTTATGTACATTTTATTGCTTCTAATGAGCTGCGCTACAATCGATTTTGCAGTTGCATATGGAGTCTGTTATGAACAATATTTTTTTATCTNGTAAATATAATTTATTAAAAAAGTTTATTATAAAGTACTAAAAAGATCATTAACATGTGTTAAAACTTACAAAAATTTTCTCGTGTTCCTAATATTTGGTAAAATAATATCGAAATACAATACACTCCTTGCTTTAATGTTTAAGAATAATTTCTTATTCTATTCGACTAATATATCATTTCATAATTTTATATTTGTTTCTGATATTTTTCTCCATGGGCTTTTTCGTATCTGGTGTTAATACTTGCTAACCACACTTCTCAGGTTTACGTGCGATGTTTGCCGCACGTTGTGAAGAATATGTGACACAAGTTGATGAATTACAACGTCAATTAACTGTGGCCGAAGATGATAGGAAAACGTTGAACTCACTGCTACGACTAGCAGTACAACAGAAGCTTGTTTTGACTATGAAATTGGAGGAGTTGGAGGTCGATCGAGAATTACGAAATACTCGAAGACACGCAACTAGTGCAAACGGACGAGGTAGAATGCGAATGTTACAACAGACGAATCGTCCTCATTTAGGCAGAGATTTCTTCTAGAAGATAATGAAGATGTGGAGCAAATTGTTTTGAGAAAAACGAAGATTTTAAGTCTTCCAATTTTTTACTGCTCACTGAATTATCTGTCTTATTGTAGAAAAGGCAGCTGTACTTTTGAGATCGTTTTTTTACAGCATTAACAATATGATAAAACATTTAGATTTATAAATATTTCATTCCTTCAGCTAGTAATTTATTATAAATATAAAGTAGAGTGTACAGGAATGTTATTATATTATGTTATAAAAATATTTTTACAAAATTTAACTTCATTTGATAGTGTTGGAAAACTAAGACAGTTTTCCTGTTCTCCTCAGGAGAACAACTTTTTGACATACGTTACAAAAAGTACAGAGCAGGATATTTGGAAAGCTTTGAAATGTTCACATTTTCTTGTATCAATGTTGCTCCATGTCGTAGGAATTCATAGAAAACTCTGCCTTCTGTTACCAATATTGTTAGTAGAGATGTCTAACAAGCATAGAATGTGTTTCTGTTGTGCAAGATTTTTATTTTATGCGACAATGCTGCAGAGTTGCAAAAGGTTCTATGCTTGAAGATTTATTCACGTAGAATCGATTAAGGATTCTCATGAGTAGCACGCTTATCAATATCTAATAGAATTGATTTCTAATTCATTCTTTCTTTTTTAAAGGGATGCGTTTGAATTGTAAATGTGTTTTAACTAGTTTATAATTTTAATATGTTTCAACTAGATAATTAGATTTATACTTTCATTTTTTTTTTGGTATGACATTGAGTATTATTGTGTAATCGCATAGCAAATAATTCCGCATGGATGGTTCATATGGTTATATAGTAACTATGATGACCGGTACCGACATTTTTGTATTAATGGGAATGCATGATAAAATGAACGTATACTGTTTTTAGGTAGACAAACAAAAGGAAAAACGAGAACTTTACATTGCATACCATAGAGACAATATTATTGTGCGCGATCGTAGCGTTTATAATCAAAGTAGAACGAAAAACACTGTAGACACGTAGAATTGAAGAAAAAAATCGTAAAGAGTAGCAGAGTAACAGAATTAGGGACCCATTCTCCAAGTCATTTTTCAGATTAATCACATGATTTGATTGTGACAGAGAAGTATTATTTTTCTGTTTGCATGGAAATATTACTTGATAATATTTCATTTTACACTTAACCATTGTTTTTCAATGTTTTTGGCATAATGATATTTTAAGTTGCTTTTTTAAAAAATCATTATACGATAGCGTTTTACGATTTTATTAGTTTTTTAAAGAAGGATTGTTCACAGTGTTTTATAGAACTTGGTCTAAATAGGCTTTAAATCAATTTTATATAATTTGGCAGCTTTCTGATATTATATTTATTAGTGTTATTATTAAAATTTCTATCGTTATTAATTTATATCTATTTATCTATATTAATCTATATAAAACCTGCAACTATGCTTTTCAGTACTGATCAGTGCATAATAATTGTTTTTAGTGATCTTGTTTTTTTAACATTTTGCGCAGCTATTAATGCATAAAATACAACAAATTCAGTATCATGTGCAATCTAAGATAGCTGTATATTATTTACACATATACACGCTACTCTTTCCGTTTCTCAAATTTTTAATATAGCTGTGAATTTGTGTATTTGTTGATAAAAAACTTGTTTCGTTGTAACCTGCTCACGATTTATACGTATATATTTTCTTTTTAATTTTGCTTTGTTAACTTGTTACGAATGCAAAATGAATGAAGAAAAAGAAAAAATAGGAGAACATATACAAAATGATATGACGTTGATTTGCAGTGTATGCAAATGAAATTTCCATTTTCGTGAAAAGTAAAAAAAAATATTTTACAAGCATCTAATATCTCTGCGAGATTTACCAGTGCTGATTAAATCGAAATTTTAATCAAATATCGAAATATGCGCGAGCGTATTTGTGTGTATATTTTCGTAGAGATACACATGATATGTTTGGTACATTATACAAACCATTTAAACATGTTTTTAATTGTGTAATTTTATAATTTTTTTTACCGAGATCTACATGATTTATTAGTTTTTAAAATTTCTTGTACTCCAATATTAATTTAAGAAGGTAATATTTATTATGTATACTTGATATTTAACACAATTACGCTTTTGGTAGAGTAATATTTATTTTGAATCATGGTGAAATTTTTGTATAAGGAGTATATCCTGCATGTGTAAGTAACATATACGTTTATCGTGAACCGTCTTTAATCAAATTTGTTATTAGCATTATTAGTATTACTTTTATTATTATTATTGCTATTATTACTATTATTATTATTATTATTATTATCATCAACAATATTACAATTGTATATTAATTATTGCGATATTGCTATCAGCTTCGTCGCGAAATCCAGATGAGTACCTAAAGAGAATTTATTAATCGTTCATTGATTATCAATCAATTGATCAGTTGTCGCTATTATTATATTTATACCGTATAGTTATCGTATTGCCTGTGTCTACAGTTTTAATTATTAACAGAAAAGCATATTTATATTTTATTTCTCTTCAGTTATTAGCTAACAAGTTAATGGAATAAATTTTGAACATTACCTTTTTGTTTTATATTATTTTTCCATGTTTATTTCTATTAGTATTTCTTATACGGGTTTATCACTTCAGTGTTCTTATATTACTGTTAAATTGAAAGTTGTTCATTCTAAATTTATTTTTCTCATCGTTTGACGCTATCTTCTTAAAATTGAACGTCGTGCGATAGACACAGGTAGTTCTAATTTCTGTCCATAAACCGAGCCAGCCTCAAGCCACCGTCCCTTTCCTCCCCCTTCATGCCACTGCCAGGAATGAACCAGAGGAAATGTTCTTTTGTTTTTCGATTACTCTTACTGTTATTAATTATTATATTCTCTTTCTGACTTCGTCCTTAATCGTAAAGAAATTCGTCCTCGACTTTTCGCCTTGCCGTCCGCGCTGTCCGAAGGCGATCCGAAATCGTTTGTTATGGAGAAGAAAAAGATATTAACTTTTAATAGCTTATATTAGACACTTTATTATATTAACCCTTTGCGGAGGAAATTGTACGTTCGATATTGTTCTTTTATCGTGGAACTTTCAATTCGTACGGGACATAACAAAAATGCCCAAGTATTTCGACATTCCAATTCTCAAATACCGAAGATGAGTATTCGAGTATTCAATTACTCACGAACTCGAATGATCAATCATTCGTTAATTTGATTACTCGAGTATCCAAATATCCCACTGATCAAAGTTACGGATATTATTGTTATCCGATAAATTTCATTGTAACGTCGATAAAATTTTGAAATTACTTTGCAAACGTACGCAGCTTAAACATCTATCTTTTCGACGATTTTCATTGAGAAATACTTCACGTCTTCGACGCAGTATAGGTTTGTAATTATTTCAATTTCGAAGCATCCATCAAAGGGTTAAATTAAAAATTCTGTAATATAATTCGAAACATAATTACTTCGATGATTATGTATGTATATTACTTTTAAACCAGGGCGGAAGTTCTCGAGATAGAATGAACGAAATTCGGTCGCCAGAGCGCAAAGCTGTAAGTGACTTTTGCCAAAGACATTCTGTCCTCTCGAGGGATCTGATTATCCTTCGCACACTTGACGTCCTTCACAAAGTTCCTTCGTGTTATATTATACGTATCGGCAAAGCCCTTTGTAGACGTTATCCCGTTGAAATCTCCGAAGAAAAAGTCTTTTAGAACTTGTTCTTTTTCTTCACAGATATGGGAAATCGTAAAGTACGATTGGCCATACTGTTGTTTCAAAGGAGAAGTTTATCAAAGATTTCGAATCTACTTTCGTCCATGAAAAAGTAAAAAAGAAGAAATAAAAAAAAAAAGAAAAGAAAAAACGGAGGAAAAACGTCTCTTCTCTACTTTTCATAATATACGAAATATTTATTGCTTAAAATTAATGCCGTTTTAAAGAAATTATTTTACATTCGACAATAACGGTATTAAATAATTAGGATCGATCTAGGAACATCGTGTTATCCTGATGATTTCTTAAGATAATCGTTTCGAACGTCTCACTGAAGAAACTCTGATAAAACAAATACATTTTCTTCTGTCTGTCCTTCATCGAGCTTATACGGTTAAGAGGAAGAGAAAAACAAATGATCTATATCATCGATGTCGTTTTTACGTCGTATGCAAAGAAAGAAAAAAAAAAGAAGAAAGAGAATAAAAGAAAAAAGGTTGAAACCGTTATATTTTTACATTCGCGAGAAAGTTGATCGAGAACGATTTGGTATAAATTTAGAGAGAAAGGGAAAGAGAGAGAAAGAGAGGGAGAGAGAGGGAGAGAGAGAAAGAGAGAGAGAGAAAGAGGGAGGAGGAAACAAAAAAAAAGAACGAAAGTTCAATAAGAGGATTATTAAAGAACAATAAACATCAGAGTCTGTCTGCCAGTGGAGCAAACGGGCTATCGGGGATAACTGGCAGGCAGATTTGCTCAAGGCTTCCATAAAAGCTCTGATTGCGTCCCAATTCTGGCTGACTTCCTGGCGGTGGTGTGTGCGTGTTTGGCTTAGATCGTATTATATGAATGTTAGGAAGTAAAAAGGAACGCTCGAGTGGCGAGTAAGACTATAGCTGTAATGGCGTAGGCTAAGCGATTTAACCGACTGCGTAACTTGCGCTGGAATTATTGTCGACCGGAGATACATGGATTAGAATGGGTACGAGCTTTTACGTCTTTAAGGACGTTCGTGTGTTTCTTGCACCTTTTAACAGGGTCCACATTTAGTCAAAGGGTCAGGGAGATATCGAATTTTCATTGGTTCGTTTTTATTCATCCATTTACCACCACATCGCATTAGAGTGTCTTTTAGTGGTGAAGAACGTTATTTCGTTGAAATTATCCTTTGGTACATTTTCCCATCCCTTTCTCTGGAACAATTTTTACAAATTTTATAAAATTTCCACTAATACATTGAAATATAGAATATAGTATGGATCATTCCGATGCCAGCGATAGTTCGAATATGGTATATTAGAGATATTAATATCCGATTTTAGTAAAATCGCTAGCCTTAGATATAAAACTATAACGACTATACTCCCTAGAAAGTAGATGGTAGCTATATATATATAAATATATAGCTACTTTTATAGGATTAGGCTACCAGCGAAATTAAAACTGAGATTCATAGTTAGAAGTTAAAATGATCGTTCTGTTAACTTTACTACATCTTCGTAGAACGATGTTTATACCTTTACAAGATCTGGTCTGCAATTATCGACCTCTTCGTAAATCTTCCAATGGCATCGCAATGATTGGATGAAATTGAAAAGTAAAGGCCATAATTATATTTAAAGTTATCTTTATAGAAGTTCCGTTTCATATGATATTCAAAATTCAACTTACTCGTAAAACCTCGTTTAAATATAATAAAGGTTTATGTATATCCTCTTCATCACTGATAGACTACTTTAGAACCAAAGAACACACCTTTTAGTCCGACAGAGTGCTCGTGCATGGATCCGAAGTCATTGTAAATAATGTAAATGCACATTAGTGTGTAACGCCATCATACGACAAAAAGAGAAAAAACAAAAGACGTTTCGACGTACGATAAGATACCGGGACTGCCGACGAATTTATCGACGATTTCTATTTCCGAGCAATTTCATATATTTTCTCCGTAGACGTGTACGTACCTAACGTTTAAATGTAAGTCACCTTGTGTAATCGTAGAACGGGAATCGATCGAAGATTGCTACCGTAAACTTGTAGCGAATTCGTGATTTTTCCCCTTCCCCTCCGCCCTTTCATGTTTATTATTCTTATTACAAAGTTAATCAGACGGGAGCGTCAGTCGTGTTAATTAGACGATATCGATAGTAGATATTAAGTAGATGTTCAACGATACTTATTTACCAGGTGAGAAGTAAGCGAAAACGTGTAATGACAGCGCAGAATGTTCAGTCCACGTTAGTGGCACAGGTGTTGAACGTTATTAAACTATAAAATCGGGACATTACCCGTATTAGAAATTCTTTTTGTAACATAAAGTGAAATATAATCATTTGTAACACGAACCTTGTCACTTGTGTTTCGATTATTCCCTCAGTGATCGATCGATTCGAATATGGTAGTGTATTACATTTACGAAATATTTGTGCACGTTTTATAACCTACGAAAGTTTTTGATATTAAAAATTTAAACATTGTTCTAGAAAACTATTAGAATGTTCCAATAAGCGTATTTATCGGCGTATAATCTTATTTATTGTAGTTTTCACTTACAACGAAGTGAAGATTAACGACATAACCAAAGCAGTCATAACCAATATCGAGGTATCGAATTCGACGAATAAAGTTTTGTAATGATAATTTAATTGTTACTAAATCTTTATACAGAAACGAAAATTGCTAATACTTTCTTTTATTTCATACTCAGATATGTGAAGAGGAAATTAATTATTATGCAGGATGCATATATATATATATATACGTATATATACGATGAATCAGATATTCTGTAGTGGCCACTTGAGATCATTATTCCGTTTCAGTGATTTCTGCCAAACAGGACTGACTTCAGCTCTATATTGCATTTAATAAGGCTCAGCAACTGCTAATTAAATTTACACGTACTAAGCGTCGTTACATTTAATTACCTTCTGGAGGATAGTATGGAGGTGTGTGTGTGCACTGTCTGTCGATGAGAAACGAAGGTACGATTAAACCGGGAGAATTTTCGATGGAACAATCGATATGGTAATAACGTCCATTAAAACGTGACTGTAACATTGTGTTTCGAGATCGTGTTGGATTTTCCAGAGGATTTCAGGCTGTATCGTAAAATAATTTAGTACGTTGTTTTTCGGTTAGCCATGTCTGAAATTAGTTACTAGGATTATTTCACCAAGTGCTGTTAATGATATGTTAATTAAGCTCATAGCAGATTATTTCGATTGTTTAGGAAAATCCAGGAGGATTAATTGTAACATGTACGTGATTATGTATTTAGATCGATTTAAGCAATTAAATTATCATAAATAAGAGTGAAATATAATAAATTCATGTAACTTGGAAATTATATACATACATGTGTGGTTATATTTCATAAACCTTATTTTATTTATTTATTACCATATTATTGTTGTTTACTATATCATTATATTTTAATAATATGCATTACTCGTAGCAATTATTGGTTTTTATTTTTGTAGATCAGAGTGAACAACCTTGATTAACTATATAATTCTTTTTATAGGCGCATAATTTTTATAATTATTACGCTGATGCTATAATAAATTAAACAGAGTTTTTGATGTTTAAAGTAATATTGCATATGTTTTGTTAATTTAAAATAATTTAATAAACATATTATGACATATATCATAATCATGTTGGTGAAAGGTATTTCCTTCATACAGGAAGGTAATTTATCAAATTTAATAAATTATTTAATGCCATTGAACGTTAATACATAATAACTCGAATAATGAAATATTTTTTTTTATAAGATTCTTTCAGAAAATTAGTCTCATATGCAATCAAATCGCTATCGTAATCAGGAAATAAAATCATCGATCTTTTATAATTTGATAATTCCAATTATGAATTCAATTAATGTTTCGATTTATATATATTTTAATCCGGGGAAGTATTGTTTTTTAACAAAAAAATATTTTTCTTCGATTTCTTATCCCAGTATTTTAAAATACTACGAATCATTCATTCTTTTTTTAGGTTAATTACATTCTTCCTCCGTACGTGACTCGATTCTATACGAATCACTATACTCGGTTTAGGATCATTACATTGCATAAATTGATATGCCTCAAGGATTCGATGGTTATTAAAAATCCTCAAGAATAAATCGTGTGGACCTTGATATCTTTTCTTTTTAATGAAATTCTTGTTAAATACAAGGTGATCTATTTTTAATTTTTAAATTAAAATACTGAGAAATGTGAAATCATGGAAATATCTTTGCTTATTCGATAACATTTTTGTAATGACAATTACATTGTCGGTAATTCTAATGATCCATGTTATTTTTTCTTTTATGTTTAATTAATTCCTTCGTCTCGAGAACTGTGGTTCGTAAATAGGGCCCGTTGTAGACAAGACGGATCAGACTCGTGGTTAATTTTCGCAAATGTTTTCCTGTTCCAGTTGCGTGTTATTCTTCGCCATATTTGGGCGAAATTCGACGCGTAACCGTTAATTTTTATCCACGTTTTTCCGTTATTCTTCACCTCATTCGGACGACATGGTGCGACTATGTGACTTTTCCGTTTAACACTAGATTTATGGGACCCGTCAATTTAACTTATATTAAACTTATATTAAGTTTGTTAACACTAGATTTACGGAACACGTCAATTTGACGGATGGGTTGCTTCAATTGTACAATATTAACAGATTTAATTAACTCATATTAAGTCTGTTAATATTGCGATTGTTTTCAAATCAAACCCATCGTTTGTTTATTAAAGAAAATATGTGGTTTTCTTTACTCTAAATCTGACGGGTGTCCGTAGAAAAAGGTATACAAAAAACCCCCGTAAACCTAGTTTTAATATGGTAATTGTTTTTAAATTAACCCTTTGCACTCGATGATTTTTTCGCCACGAAAAAGCAGAAATTTCCAAATTTTCTGCTATAAAACTGACGTCATTTTTTTCAGTGGTAAATAAAGAATC
>NIJG01000131.1:304361-322191 GCA_002201625.1 Euglossa dilemma | reverse complement strand
TGCACTCTGTGAATTTATTGATTGGAAAGAATTGGGATCCTTTAGAATTCTCTTGGGTTTTGAGTTGAGGATGAGATTTGTTTAGTTTTGGATCGGACAGAGAGAATTTGAAATACTTGAATCGGTGCATCACACGGTACGACGCATGGACGACATAGCCCCTAGCTATGTCCTATCAAAGGTGGATGGGTAATTAGTATTATTGACATTTAATCTTCGGATTCAGTTGATTTAGGTGCAACTGACGTATCCTGAGAGTTCATTGATTAAAAAAAATTGGGATCCTTTGGAATTCTTTGGAGTTCTCTTAGATTTTGAGTTAGGGATGAGATTTGCTTTCTTTTGGATCGAACAGTGAGAATTTGAGATACCTAAGTCAATGGATCACACAGTACGATGCATGGAAGATCTAGTTTCTACCTAGGTTCTATCAGAGGTAGATGGGTAATTAGGATTATTGACATTTAATCTTCGGATTAGGTCGATTTAAGTGCAACTGATGTATAGTCACACATATCTGTGACTTAATCGATTGGAAAGAATCGGAATCTTCAAGAATTCTCTTGCAGTTTCGATCAGTGACGAGCAACCTGCGCTGTATCTTGGGTTGGACAGCGAAGACTCGAGATTCCTCGTGAGAAGTGACTCGTGTTATGTGCTAACCAATGCGAGTGCTTCGCAAGAAGTCTCTCGGAAGGAATGCAGGTCTAACTGGTTGGAGAAGCAGGATAACGCACCATTTAACTTTAATTGCTCAAAGTGGTCACATGTACTGCTTGGATTGCGCGATAAACACGGATAGGTGGCGCGATCGACTTATTGTTCTTATTTCTATTTTCTCTCTCGACTTCTTACAAGGCGTATCCCTTATCAACATTTTCATTCTTCGGTTGAACGAAGTGTCAACATTTCGGTAGACTCTAGACACATCTGCAAACATTCTGCGAATTTTTTGCAAATCAAAATTGAAAATAAATAACAAGTAACGTTTCTTCCAATTCTTCCGCATAAACCGTATTTTTAATTTCAATCTGTAGTTTATGCGAATTATCAGTTTCGAAGAGAAGTTATAGATATCTATAAGATATATATGTATTATAATATATCTATTCTATATCTATTATATAATATATCTATATTATAGATATCTATTACAGATAGTTAATAGATTCTCTTCATTGTAAAATCGAGACTCTTCGTTGCAAAGTCGAGGCTTTTCATTGCAAAATCGAGACTCTTTATCACAAAGTCGAGGCCCTTCGGTGCAAACTCGAAGCTCTTCGTTGCAAAGTTGAGGTTCTTCGTTGCAACGTCGAAGTTCTTCGTTGTAAAATCGAAGCTGTTCATTGCAGAGTCGAGGCTCTTCATTGTAAAATCGAGGTTCTTCATCGCAAAGTCGAGGCTCCTCATCGCAAAATCGAGGTTCTTCGTTACAAAGTCGAGCTTTTTCGTCACATAGTCGAGGATCTTCGTTGTAAAGTCAAGGCACTTCGTTGCAAAGTCGAGACTCTTCGTTGCAAAGTTGAGGTTCTTCGTTGCAAAGTCGAAGTTCTTCGTTGTAAAATCGAAGCTGTTCATTACAGAGTCGAGGCTCTTCATTATAAAATCGAGGTTCTTTGTTGCAAAATCGAGGCTCTTCATCGCAAAGTCGAGGCCCTTCAGTGCAAACTCGAAGCTCTTCGTTGCAAAGTTGAGGTTCTTCGTTGCAAAATTGAGGCTCTTCGTTGTAAAATCGAAGCTGTTCATTGCAGAGTCGAGGCTCTTCATTGCAAAATCGAGGTTCCTTATCGCAAAGTCGAGGCTCCTCATCGCAAAATCGAGGTTCTTCGTTACAAAGTCGAGCTTTTTCGTCACAAAGTCGAGGATCTTCGTTGCAAAGTCAAGGCACTTCGTTGCAAAGTCGAGGATCTTCGTTGCAGAATCGAGGCTCTTCGTTACAAAGTCGAAGTTCTTCGTCACAAAGTCGAGGCTTTTCGTTCCAAAGTCGACGTTCTTCGTTGCAAAGAATATATCAAAATTCCTTTCAATTCTCGAATGTGGTTTCTTAACTCTCAACGCTATAACTTCTCCGTCACTTCGTTAGATCACGGATGAAGACACCGTGGAATCATTCGGCTCGGAGACGGTCGAATGCCGTTCGATTATCGCGCACCGTGGCGCTAGTATCGCGGTTCCGTAAATCCGCTGGTATTCAACGACGATGTGCATTAAGACCGAGCCCGCTGCTAAAGCGCCGTAATTCTGCGGCTTAAACGTTTACGCGGTTATTATTCCGCGATAAATCCTGGACTAGGCGCGTGCATTTCGCGGTGACTCGGGACGATCCGTTTTATTAACCCCTTGACGGCGAACTCCGTATTTCGTACACGGGGCCGGCAGTTTATGTTCCGTAACACGGAAACCGCTTGTGTAATACGTTTCGGGAGTTAGACGTTAAATTGATACCGGCTAAATGTTTTCGGATATCGTCTCGCTCGTGTTTCCTCGGTCTTGATCGCGTGGAACGTCGTTTTTACGAATAAGTCACGTTTTACGTGGCTCTTGGTGTTAGCTCTGGTTCCAACAAGCAATATTTAACGTTTAACGACGACGTTTCGTGACTTAATTGAAGGTTACGTTGTCTATGAGCAGCCCTAATTGGTATCCTACAGCAATGGAGGAACGATTTAATTTCCGCTGTTCCTTCGCTGATCAATTATTATGGGGTATTTTCTTTCCATGGGGTAAAAGAGTACCGATCTTTCATTTATTACGTTCGGTTCGGATTAATAATTAATTTTGCTAGTGTCTCGTGGAAAGTATCAGATTTTCTGGCACGTTTAGCGTCAAATTTTAAGAGGGAGGCAATCCGTGAAAAATATGAAATATATTCTATTCCGATTTCTAACTAACAATAGGTAACGATAATATTATAAAAATAATACGAGGTATTTTCTTTCGACGGGGTGAAAAGATATCGATTTTTCACTTATTACGTTCGATTCGGATTAATAATTAATTTTGCTAGTTTCTCGCGGAAAGCATCGGATTCTGGCACGTTTATCGTAGAATTTTAAGAGAGAAGCAACCCATGAAAAATACAAAACATATTCTATTCTGATTTCTATCTAACACTAGGTAACAATAATAGATAAAATTAATAAAAATAATATGAGGTATTTTCTTTCGATGGGGTGAAAAGATATCGATCTTTTATTTACTACATTCGTCTTAGATTAATAATTAATTTCATTANACGAAAATCTATTAGGTAACACTTACTCAAAGCTATCCTAGGCCTAGACGAAACGTATTTTACTTTTTCTCCTTCTTTTCGCTGTCTTTTAACATCCACTCTTCGTTTACTACGAAAATCTATTAGGTAACACTTACTCAAAGCTATCCTAGGCCTAGACGAAACGTATTTTACTTTTTCTCCTTCTTTTCGCTGTCTTTTAACATCCACTCTTCGTTTACTACGAAAATCTATTAGGTAACACTTACTCAAAGCTATCCTAGGCCTAGACGAAACGTATTTTACTTTTTCTCCTTCTTTTCGCTGTCTTTTAACATCCACTCTTCGTTTACTACGAAAATCTATTAGGTAACACTTACTCAAAGCTATCCTAGGCCTAGACGAAACGTATTTTACTTTTTCTCCTTCTTTTCGCTGTCTTTTAACATCCACTCTTCGTTTACTACGAAAATCTATTAGGTAACACTTACTCAAAGCTATCCTAGGCCTAGACGAAACGTATTTTACTTTTTCTCCTTCTTTTCGCTGTCTTTTAACATCCACTCTTCGTTTACTACGAAAATCTATTAGGTAACACTTACTCAAAGCTATCCTAGGCCTAGACGAAACGTATTTTACTTTTTCTCCTTCTTTTCGCTGTCTTTTAACATCCACTCTTCGTTTACTACGAAAATCTATTAGGTAACACTTACTCAAAGCTATCCTAGGCCTAGACGAAACGTATTTTACTTTTTCTCCTTCTTTTCGCTGTCTTTCAACATCCACTCTTCGTTTACTACGAAAATCTATTAGGTAACACTTACTCAAAACTATCCTAGACCTAGACGAAACACACCCCATTCTTTCCTTCCTTTTTCTTTCTCTTTCAACACCCACTCTTGACTTTATGAAAAATAAATAAAATAAATAAAATATAATGAATACCTAACAGTATTTCTACCTAGGTAACCAATAACATAAAATTAATAAAAAAAATACGATTAAAAAATAGGTGTAATGCTTCTACATAGTCACATATACTTCCCAGAATCTCGCGTATCGCTTCCACATAGAGTTTCCATAGAAACAAGACGTTTCCGCATAAAAGTATCAGAAAGTACCAGCACTCTGTGAACCCCTACTCCTCTGGAATCCAAACAGCCAGCACTCTGTATAAATTCCAGCGTGGCCGCGGTATTTCTATATTTTCCCCAGTCGATCTCCTCGGCATTAAAAAGACACGGCCGCACTCTTTGGATCAGCACGCGGAAATTTCGTTACCACCGTTGAAAAGAACGTCTTCCCGACGAGGTCGGTGCTCAAATATTCAGTGCTTCCTCACTGCCGCGAAACTTGTCGAGATTATCAAAGCTCCGCGAATCGGAGGAACGAACGGGACAAAGGAAGAGGATCCCTGAGACGCGTTTGCAGAGGTCCAACACAGACCGGGACATATTGCGATCAGTGACGAGTCTAGTCGGTGATCCTTGGTCCTTGTGCAGGCATTCTCCGGCAGATTCATGGCCATTTTCCAACGCTGGAATTATTTTTACCGACTCAGGAGGCTTAAACCCGACAGACGTTCCAGTTAACCGCTCTTTTATTACAAACACACTGCTCTCTGTCAGACTCGATTCACCTTCATTCGATGCTAACGTGAAAACGCATTCTGGAAAAGATTCCGAGCTATTTTCAAGGCTCGGAGTTATTATTACCGATAGAAGCTGTTGTCGGCTTTGTAGGAGCTTCCATCAGAGATGTTCATTGAAAACACAATTCACGAACGTTCCGGTTAACCGTTCCATTCTTGCAAATGCGCTATTTCACGTCAGTTTCGATTTATCCTCGGACCAGGGTCCACGATTTCGAGCTAACCTCGAGAAGCATCGATGAAAAGACACTAAGATGGCTGTTCTCCAACAGTGGAGTTATCTTCGCTGATAGAAGTTCAGATTTCTTCGTAGAAAGCATAGTTTTCGAATGTTCTAGTTAGCTACCTTATTCTTACGAATATCCACTATTTCCTGTCAGAAAATTCACCATTGTTTCCTGGTCTGTACTCTTCATATCTATTTTCTCGAAGCTATGTTTCCTTCACAGGTATTGTGGTTCCTCCAACTGGATATTATTCACAAGATCCATAGTTATACTCTAACATCGGAGCTATCATCGCTAATAGAAGGTTTATATCTCGGTTTCTTCAGATCTCAATTAGAGAAGCACTGATTAAAAGTCGAATTTTTAGGGATTTTAAGTAATTATCGTCTTTTTAGTAACTCATTCTCTCGCTTCGTTAGCGATTCCAGGTCTCCGATTGAAATCTGACGTGGAAACTCGTGTTCTCGGTGAGATTTACGGCAATACCGAAGTTATCATCGCTAATAGAAGGTTTATATCTCGGTTTCTTCAGATCTCAACTAGAGAAGCACTGATTAAAAGTCTAATTTTTAGGGATTTTAAGTAATTATCGTCTTTTTAGTAACTCATTCTCTCGCTTCGTTAGCGATTCCAGGTCTCTGATTGAACTCTGACGTGGAAAGTCGTGTTCTCGGGTAGATTTACGGCAATACCGGAGCTATCATCGCTAATAGAAGGTGTATATCTTGGTTTCTTCAGATCTCAATTAGAGAAGAACCGATTAAAGGTAAAATTTTTAGGGATTTTAAGTAATTATCGTCTTTTTAGTAACTCATTCTCTCGCTTCGTTAGCGATTCCGGGTCTCTGATTGAACTCTGACGTGAAACTCGTGTTCTCGGGGAGATTTACGTCAATACCAGAGTTATCATCGCTAATAGAAAGTTTATATCTCGGTTTCTTCAGATCTCAGTTAGAGAAGCACTGATTAAAAGTCGAATTTTTAGGGATTTTAAGTAATTATCGTCTTTTTAGTAACTCATTCTCTTAGTTTGTTAGCGATTCCGGGTCTCTGATTGAACTCTGACGTGGAAGCTCGTGTTCTCTGGGAGACTTACGGCAATACCGTAGTTATCATTGGTAATAAAATCTCTAAAAATTCGACTTTTAATCGGTGCTTCTCTAACTGAGGTCTGAAGAAACCAAGANGCTTCGTTAGCGATTCCGGGTCTCTGATTGAACTCTGACGTGAAACTCGTGTTCTCGGGGAGATTTACGTCAATACCAGAGTTATCATCGCTAATAGAAAGTTTATATCTCGGTTTCTTCAGATCTCAGTTAGAGAAGCACTGATTAAAAGTCGAATTTTTAGGGATTTTAAGTAATTATCGTCTTTTTAGTAACTCATTCTCTCGCTTCGTTAGCGATTCCGGGTCTCTGATTGAACTCTGACGTGAAACTCGTGTTCTCGGGGAGATTTACGTCAATACCAGAGTTATCATCGCTAATAGAAAGTTTATATCTCGGTTTCTTCAGATCTCAGTTAGAGAAGCACTGATTAAAAGTCGAATTTTTAGGGATTTTAAGTAATTATCGTCTTTTTAGTAACTCATTCTCTTAGTTTGTTAGCGATTCCGGGTCTCTGATTGAACTCTGACGTGGAAACTCGTGTTCTCGGTGAGATTTACGGCAATACCGTAGTTATCATTGGTAATAAAATCTCTAAAAATTCGACTTTTAATCGGTGCTTCTCTAACTGAGGTCTGAAGAAACCAAGATATAAACCTTTTAAGTAATTATCGTCTTTTTAGTAACACGTTCTCTCGCTTCGTTAGCGATTCCGGGTCTCCGATTGAACTCTGACGTGGAAACTCGTGTTCTCGGTGAGATTTACAGCAATACCGGAGCTATTATCGCTAATAGAAGGTGCAGCAGCTCTGGTAGATTCGCAGAAGTACCGGCAAGAGGGAATGTTCATCGAAAATACAATTTTCGAAAGTCCTCGTTAACCATCGCTGCAATCTCTGACCTGGCTTCCTCTGCTCCGTCTGTCTGAAGTGGTTGGCTGGCTGGAACAATCTTGCCTTCCCCTGTTTCCTCCTCTTCGCATTCTTTCGTTCCCTCTGGCTTCCTTGCCTCCCAGCGGTACAACTAGAATTGACACTAGAGTCACAGACGAGTAGTTTCGCGCGTGTGATATTAATTAGAGCGTCGCGTTGGATCGCAACGGACAATAGGATTAAACAGTTAATTATCAGGTAATAGAGTCGGGTGATAAACGAGCTAGCAGAGATAGACAGGTGCTATAGTATTTATCGGCGGGATATTTACTCTTTTGATGTTCGGTATTGAAATTTCGAACGAGTTTGAGAGACAGATATGAAGTCAGGTACTCGAGTGACGGTCAAAATTAATATCGCAGCTCCGGGTTACGCTCGATTATTTTAACCAATTCGATAGTTCGAAGAGGAACCGGATTGGTGGAATATTTATTGCAATTTCAGCTAGTCTAGTTCCTTCGTTTTTGCGCGAAATTTTATTATTCTATTGTGCAAATACCAATTTTCATCAATTGAGAATTTCTACCATCTCGAATTCCACGCAAACACGTGTATCGAAATCGATCGTTTTGTGTAATTTGTTCTAGAGGAACCAGGAAAGAAATGTTTATTACATTTGCACGAAGCCAATTTTAATTTATAGACGCTAGAAACCTTATATCGTATCTAAGTCTTCATTCGCTGAAACCTACTATCACGAACTGAAATTCACGCAGGTGCATGCACCGAAATCAATCATTATATCTGATTTGACAGTTCTTATGTTAAAGATCAACAGGAACTAAAGTTATTACAGCTCGAGGAAGCCAATTCTAATTCTTCCATAGCCGCAGGAAGCCTTACTCTGTCACGCAAATACCCGTCTTCAACTAATTAAAATCTACGCATGCAATCGCCGTATCGAAGCCAATTATTTTATCCAATTTCACAATTTCAGTCTCGATGATCTAGAGGAACTGGGTTAAGAATGTTTGTTGTAGTTTAAGGAAGGTTTCTTCGTTGATTTTGTATACAATCTTCAACCGTTCATTGTTAAGTCTTGTCTAGTTAACTGTGCTATTAAAAATATCGAGTTACTAAAGCGAAATCTATAGTGGTTCAATTTGTACAACTAAATGACACTATGCATAAGTTAGCTTTCTAGAATATTCGAACCACCTGGGATTCAAGGACGTTCGAATACTCAGTCAGGCCTCCCCTTCCTACATATCGAAGTACCCGATCTGCCAATGACATCTCCGAGTCTGAGGACCTGCTAGTTAATTCTTACTCAAAGCTATTCTAGGCTACTAGTTAGGTTAGGATGAAATATATCCTTTTCTTTTCCTCTCAACATTCAATTTTCGCTTACAACGAAAATCTAATATGTAAGACTCGTTCAAAGCTTTCCTAGGCTTAGACGAAACCTATTTTATTATTTTACTCAATTTTCGCTGTCTTCTAACATCCATTCTTTGTTTACAATGAGGATATATTAGGTAACACTTATTCAAAACTATCCTAGGTCTAGACGAAACGCATTATATTCTTTTCCCCTCTTTTCACTGTTTTTCAACACCCACTCTTCGTTTACAACAAAGATCTATTAGGTAACACTTACTCAAAGCTATCCTAGACCTAGACGAAACGCATTTTACTCTTTTCCTCCCTTTTCTCTCTCCTTTCTTTCTCTTTCAATACCTACTCTTCGTTTACAGCGAAGATCTATTAGGTAACACTTACTCAAAGCTATTCTAGGCCTAGACGAAACGCATTTTACTCTTTTTCTCTCTTTTTTCTCTCCTTCCTTTCTTTTTCAACACTCACTCTTCGTTTATAATAAAAATCTATTAGGTAACACTTACTCAAAGATATCCTAGACCTAGCCGAAACGCACCCTATTCTTTCCCCTTCTTTTCGCTGTCTTTCAACATCCACTCTTCCTTTACCACGAAAATCTATTAGGTAACACTTACTCAAATCTATCCTAGGCCTAGACGAAACGCACCCTATTCTTTCCCCTTCTTTTCGCTGTCTTTCAACATCCACTCTTTGTTTACTACGAAAATCTATTAGGTAACACTTACTCAAAGCTATCCTAGACCTAGACGAAACGCATTTTACTCTTTTCCTCCCATTTTTCCCTCCTTTCTTTCTCTTTTAATACCCACTCTTCGTTTACAACGAAGATCTATTAGGTAGCCCTAATTAAAGCTATCCTAGGTCTAGACGAAACGCATTATATTCTTTTCCTCTCTTTTCACTTTCTTTCAACATCCACTCTTCGTTTACAATGAGGATATATTAGATAATACTTACTCAAAGCTATTCCAGACCTAGACGAAACGCATCCTATTCTTTCTCTCTCTTTTCTTTTTCTTACAATACCTACTCTTCGTTTGCAACGAAGATCTCTTAGGTAACAATTACTCAAAGCTATCCTAGACCTAGACGAAATGCATTTTACTCTTTTCCTCCCTTTTCTTTCTCCTTCTTTTCGCTGTCTTTTAACATCCACTCTTCGTTTACTACGAAAATCTATTAGGTAACACTTACTCAAAGCTATCCTAGGCCTAGACGAAACGTATTTTACTTTTTCTCCTTCTTTTCGCTGTCTTTCAACATCCACTCTTCGTTTACTACGAAAATCTATTAGGTAACACTTACTCAAAACTATCCTAGACCTAGACGAAACACACCCCATTCTTTCCTTCCCTTTTCTTTCTCTTTCAACACCCACTCTTGACTTACAAGAACCCGTTTCAAAAGCTATACAATGAATCTAAAAATGTTGAGGCGAAACTGTTCAATTCATGGGAATCTCGCGTCCGCTTCGACGACTCGCGATGAATTTGGGTAGCGAGACTCGACGGAGAAACGATCGGCGGCGATCGTGCTAGGGAATTTCGATGGGTGCGATGAGGAATTTAGAGGTCGACGCTGGTCAATAACCGACCTTCGTCGGCGTCGATGCCTGTGAACGCGGCTTACAAAACATTTAAAAATAGCCCGCGCGCGCAGCTCTCGAACCGGAAACCTTGAGATCTCTACTCGCAACGAACGCCGGCTCCTCGACCAGACGCACGCGTATTGTTCGATCTTGCGACATTTTCGTTTCGAGGATCTTTTTAAATTTAGCAGCATTCCTCTACCAGCGAGCAAATTTTCGTTCCCCGGCGAAGATTTTCGATCCTCGTCGAGCGACGATTTTATAGGTTGTAGATTTTTAAGAAAGGAACAGAAACGTTTCTTTCGCGGTTTTTTGGGTTCAGATGATTTCGGTAGATCATTGTATCCGATAGTTTCTATATCCGATCAATAGATATCGAATATCGGAAATTTCTGACGAGTTCACGCTTATTTCGAATTACGCGGGAAGTTCGAAATTCCTGGATCGACTGTGAAAATTTATTTCCATATTTCTCGAGGTTTCCCGATTCTTTGGATCGTCTGTGGAAATTTATTTCGATATTTCTCGAGGTTTCCCGATTCTTTGGATCGACTGTAAAAATTTATTTCCATATTTCTCGAAGTTTCCCGATTCTTTGGATCGACTGTGAAAATTAACTTCGATATTTCTCGAGGTTTTCCGATTCTTTGGATAGTCTGCGAAAATTTATATCCACATTTTTCGAGGTTTCCCGATTCTTTGGATCGTTTGTAAATATTTTCATCCTCGATCATCGCTAAACATCCGTCTACAAAAATTACAAAATTAATCTCCGTTTTACAAACACTCAACTTCCTGATTTTCTCTTCTATTCTAAAATTCGCGATTCCTTAAATCGCCTGTAGACTTTATAACACGCGATAAATTGAATATATAACGGGAAACTTAACGAAGAACCGTAATAAAGGAAAATATCGGAAAATACGTACCACATCGAGGCAGAACGTGGAATTTTTAATTAAAGAAAATGCAAAACGGCTGTTTAGACCGCGACACGTGTTTAACGTTAATGAACATCGCAATTTCGTGCGTATCGAAAATGTCCGAGTGGAAATTGACCAGTTCGTTAATCGAAAGTTAATACATTTGCCAGCCGGGCGAATTTCCTAGCCGGCTGTTAATCCTGGAAATATTATTCCAACGATTTCAATATTTTTCTCGCCGGTACGCTTTCAATGGGCGCAGTTAAAACAATTCTGCCTCCACTTTGAGTTCGATACAATGGACGAGCGGGGCTCGTGGAATTATTTAAATGTCGATGGGAGCAGAGGGAGGCCCGGGGGCGGCTCGGGGCCCTTTAAGGGATGTACGATTAAGGAGCAGAGGGATTAAAGTCGACGCTCGGGATCGGTGGAAAGGTTACTAACGCCGAGTGTGTCGGAACGATTTTTACGCCGGAAAGCACTCGAGGTCTGCGTGTACCGCGTTTCCGATCGATCGCTGGGAACGAACGGGGAAATAAGGGATAATAGAAGCAACGCGAGCCTAGGAAAAGGAGTGCCGCTGCGAGGCTCTTAAGAGAAATTTCCGTGCAGCGAAAAGGCTACCCTCGAATTTTAAGTGCCTTCGAGAGAGCGAATTCTCAGGAAAAAAATTTCGAAATTGTCAGATACAATTCGTAATCGAAACGATTTTTTCCACCTTCTTTTATTCCCTTTTTGTAATATTTTTTATCTCCGCATGACTGTTTCGAATTTAACGTTTCGTATTGGAATTATATTTTCGGAAGATTGGTTTTATTTTTTTTTTTCGTAATAACGATTTCAAAAATTCATTTGTTTAATATTCCAGATAAATATTAAGGTTGCAGTCGAATGGAAAATTTCGATATTGTTAGATTATCCACTGAAATGATTTTTTACCTGTGTCGTTTTATCTTTTTGTAATATTTTTATCTCTACATGGTAATTTCGAATTTACTGGTTTGTGGTTGAAATTATCTTTTTATGATAGTTGTGATTTAAAAAAGTCGTATATCTATTACAAAATTTTTCATAATTCTTATTTTTTCTGCCACCATTAGCTCCATAGAATTATTTCGAATATATTAAAGAAAGTAGAAATTATATTGTATTTTTGTTCTATATTAGAATGTCTTTAAATTTTTTCATTTATGTCTTCGTTAAAATTTTCTGTTAATTTCCAACGATCTAATAAATTACGATTGGTGTTAATTTCATTAGAATTTGAATTCCAATTTTTCTTACGAATTTCGTTTAAAGAAGTAAATTCATTGCTCGAGGGAACCTCGTTCCGATGCGATATAAACTTTAATGAACTTGGTCTAATTAATAGCATGATTAAAACGGTGATTGGACTCGACATTAAAGAAAGTGGAATTAAACTGATATTTCCAAGTAAATTTTCGATATTCGAGTGTCAGAGACAGGTAAAACGTTTCAGAGACGTGATTCATCTGTTGATGGTGGCTCGTGAGTTATCTGCAAGTGAAATAAATGCTACGTGTCAGACCCGCGCGGTCTGATCATATACGGCTCTGTGTCTGTTACTACTTAAGCGTTCCAGGCAACAACTTCGTCGCCATATTTCTCTCACCGTTCAACTTCTATCCTAAACAAGCTTTTACCAATGTTACGTTACAATTATATTTTCTAACAAGTACCATACAAACTGTCTTAAATATTTAACATTACAAATTTCCCAGATTAAATACAAAAATGCATCGTGAAATATTATTAAACAAAATAAAACATGATACGATAAAATTATCATTTCATTTAAATTATCCAACGTAATTAAATTATATTCGTTATTTAATATAATTATTAACGTTTATGTAACGTATCTTTCCATCTCGTTTATTAACTTAATTAAAAGAAATTATATTTTATTTCATGTTACGGATTCGTTTTTCCAATATTTTCGAATATCAACATCGATTAATAAAGTTTCATTAATTTTCCTGTTTCGTTTCTCTGGTATTTAAAGATATTGTATTTCTCGAATGGAAATTGTGCGAAATTTTTGTATTTTCACAGTAACAACGAAATTTTCGCGAAATGGTGGACAGGATTCTGTCATGGGCAGAATTTTCGGAAGATTTCAGCGAAGGTACGAACAAGTCATAAGTACGAACAGTCGGGTCGAAATTAATTAAAGTTTCGTTCGGATGATAATTAGGTTGAAATCATAGAGGCGCGTGAGCGTAATTGGAACATAACAGTTCGCTGTTATCGTTATCACGTGTTTATTCTCAACTACTCCGTTCACCGTACGTTAAACGAACTTGGCTAGTGCTTTTAAATGTTCTTGCTAGATTACGTTTTCGCACGCTAATCGAGTTTGCAGTGAGTGTCTTCGTCGTTCAGCGTTACGAGCGTTTAATCTGAAAAATTATCGGTAGTCCTCCGAACCTGTAAACGTCGAGCTAACAATTCGAAATAAATTCGTAAATTCGAGTGGTTGGCATCGCGGGATTTTAATAAAATTTTATTCGTTCGTTTTTATTTAGCCGAATTTATTCACTGCTGGACATTAAGTATTCAATTAGGAGAATTATTTATGTTATTTCTACGATGAAATAAGAGAGATAATGGATGTTTAATTTAACGGATATTAAATTACTTAATTAAACGAGAGAGGTAAAAGATGTGGTTTTATTTATTCGCTGTAATTTATCGTTGAATATTATAAATATTTAATCGCGAGAATTAGTAATTTTATATATACATTTATACCGCGTAATTATAGGGACATTAAGCTAGAGAAATTATCGCATCGCGTTGTCCTTATACATCGGTATGAAATTTAAAAAATATCGAATTTCCATTCCTCGAAATATCAGCGAAATGTTTTATAATTTATTTTTAGACGAAACAAGTATATCCAGCGTGATTCAAAAAATTTATACGAATCGGTAAAAATTGGAGATCAGGTAAATTTCCATTCGTTGCTGGAACGAAATTCCTTGAATTTCCTTTGTCAAATAACGCCGCGAGTATATAGCCGCGAGAATTGGCATAATTTGTCCAGAGTGGCGGAAACTGAAGCAAAAATAAATGGAACAGGGGGAATAATTAAAAATTTCCATTTATTTTCCGGGAGAACGAGGAATTAAAATTCCTTAGCTGGGAAACGAACGATTAAGCAAATAGAACTGAACAACGGCTCTCCGGGTCTCAGAGATTTCACGTCACTTTTATTACGAACCCTTCGTTGTGGAATTCTTTCCAAGCGGATTAGCGAAGGAACGCGGGAGTCGTTTGAAAAAATAAGCGGAAACGAGAAATAGAAATTAAAACCTATCTGTCTCAACTGCGTCCAGTTTTCCAGCGTAATAAACGATAATGTTCCATCTGGAAATATCGCCGGTGACGTGTCTCTGGCATACCAAAGCGCCAGAGAGAAACGTAGGAAAACGATTTTATGCTATTCCTTCTTCTCGTCTGGGTATTTAATGGATGAATTTAAAGGTTGAAGGATTAAGAAAGCCGACAAGTGAACGACATTTTTCAACTGAACGGCTTGCTAATGAATGGCTTGGATTCCTTTTCTATCTCAATTTCTTTCGTGATTCATAAGTGATAGTATTTCCTTTTTTTATCGACGAATTGTCAATTATCTATTATTTTAGAGCAAATTCGAATATTTATTAGTTTGTTAATTATTCTTATAATATCGGAGTAACAAGTGATACAGAAACTGTCATGGTTAATATGTACGGTTTACATACATGTTAGAATTAAAAATTAGTGACACGTTTCAAGTTGTTTATGTATCTCAATGTTTATGTTACAATCGAATTCGCAAATGACATGGAATATTTATCAGTAACGAGGTGTTATTCCACGTTCAATATCACTCGCTGGGATCTGTGAAAGGATGGGTGCGCCCCACCCACTTTTAACCGCTTTCACGCAATTCGAATCCTCGGGACCCCCCTGTGTGTCTCTTCGATTTTCTAAGAGGTTAACAGGAGAGTGTTCAAAGTTGGTCTTTCGCTAACTTGCTCCTTTGGTCATCTATTTGACGTGGGCGGCGAATGTTTTCTCTCCATTTCAGTTCCGGTGGGTGGTCATTTTCTTCAAAATTGTTCCTGATAGGACACTGCAACTAAAACCGAACTTTACTGTGTTGAATTGACGTGGGGGGGAGGAGATATCTTTCGGATTTCCAATTACTCCAGAGTTTAGTTTAGTATTATAATACAAGAGAATTAGTAGTGTTTTTAGTAGTTAATAAATGAATAAGTTTTCAAGTCATTTCTACGTGTGGAAATATATTCTCTTAATATAGAATTTGGGAATTTAAAAAGATTCCCAAATTTGGGAAATGAACTATTAAATACAAAATTATCATTCAAAAAAGATATTACAAAAAAAAAGGAAAAATCTCACATCCAAAAAAAGAAGAAAAATCGGAATATGATAACAAGAAGAAGATAAGAGAAGAAGAGAGAGTCTCTCTTTCGTCATGATTGGAGGTTCTCTGGTTACTTCCAACACGATCCTCGGACAAGAACGGTCTTAAAATTCCTAGGATATTCCAGGGACAGTGCCAGCAAGACACACAAGAAATCTGAGAATGACAGTTGCAGCGTGCAGCGTGTGAAAATACGACACGAGATACATGCGAACCGTAACCGTACGCAACAAGGTATTGTCACGATTCTTGCACCAGGAGTCATCGCGTTACGCAACCACCCTAGGGATATTTTCGGTGGCGGTATAATTCGGGGAAAACACAAGAAATCTCTGTACTAGCACGCTAAATTTACATTGCACGCGATATAATGTATATATCTTCGAAACGGTTGACATCGACGCCGCGTTTTTATCCCTCTTTTTTCCTTTTTATTCGTTATTAAACCGTTTTGGTTTTCCGAAACGTACACAAGAACGAAAAGCAACGTGACCGAGTTATTCGCATCGGATGAAATCGTCCAGCAGGCGCGAAATATTTCGAAAACGAGCATAAGAACAGACATGATCCGACCAGGTCGTAATTATCGTTGCGGATACAAGGTGGTCCAGCTTGTTGTACTAATTGGACGTAAATCGTGTATGAGCTGATTTTCATTGGCTTCGTAATTATCGATAATATCCTAATTAATTCCTTCCTTGAGCACTCAAAAGGGTATGAATGTACGATTTATCTTCTTAGGTTGAAAAAATTCGTTATCCGACGATTAGACGAATATTTTTAAAATAATTATCGCTAATATTACAATTTTTAATGCTCTATCAACTTCAATAAATTCCGTTTGATTTTCGTTATTTGCGCAGAGGAATTCATTCTCGTTTTCGTGAAACACGAGATTTATTCTGAAAACAAAAAACCGATAGGAGGTCGATATTTTATTCGCAGAACGATATTCGTAGAAAATGAGAAATTTCATCGAATTAATTTAGGAAAAATATTATATACATCCGGTTATAGAACAGCATAGAGGAGCATTCGATACGAAGGATCGAATATCTAAAATAACGCATGTTTGACACAAATAATTGAAACATTCATCAAGAACTGAAACTATTAAATCAAAAACCTCGCGTTCAACTGGAACTGAAAGTTAATCAAAAGCCTCGAACAATTGTCGAAAAACTGTTCCGTTCGTGTCACTAACTTCGATTCATATTTCCAAACAAACATTTCAATTTCAGTCCAGATCACAAGCCTCGGAGCTGCAAACAGAACAAAAGGAAACACTTTCTATATTCCAGATGAAAAGCTACAAATACAACGTTTACATAACACAAAACCACGAAAAATAAGAATTCAACCGGTCACCGCTAAAAATCCCTTCGAAATTACTTCCAAACCAAACTGCAAAAGGAAAACAAAAATAAACATACATTACCAAAAAACCAATTTCAGGTCGAAATAATAAAAAAAAAAATTTACATTTCACTACACAATTCACATTTCCTCTATGTTCGAAAAATTCACGTTATAATAACCAGAAATCAAATCTAAACCAAAAAAGAACGAAAAAAAAGTAAAAATAACGACGTAATAATAAGAGCTAGGAGAAAAGGTACGCCTTCCTTCCATTCATCACGTTGAAGGTCTTCGCGATAACGATAACACGGTTGGAAGTTGGCAGTGAAAGCGTTTCGATGTAAAAAATTTTCCATCTTGCCGGATTCGACGCTCGAAAAAATTACGTTAATGAGAAAAAATCAGATCGACAGGGAAAAGCGAAGAAATAAGAGGAAATAATGGCGTAATAGAAAAGGGCTGAGGGAAGAGGTACACCGTTTCCATTCATCAGCCTGAAGCTGTTCGCGGGAACGATAACACGGCCGGAAGTTGCCGGTGAAAGCGTTTCTGTCGCAAAAGAACGTAGAACAGAGAAGCGGATCCAAAGAAGAAGTCGCGAGGACGCACGCGTGAAAAGCCTGTTCTTCTCGGTTTGCCAACTGGCCGAGGCTGTTGTCTCTATTCTCTGCCACTTCGCGTGGCTGTTCGAACGCAGCCCTCGCGGTCAGTTCGGTGCTTTTCTAGTTTTAGACCAGCCGGCCGGCCGCCGGAAATCGACCGCGAAATTTAAGGATCCCACGATCGACGGCGCGTATCGGCCGGAGATCGCGGCGCCGGTTCATTAGCGAATACAATAGACGATTCAGACCGAAATACGCTCCCCGAGACCGAGAACTTTTAGCTGAAGGTTCGTGCACCGGCTGGCTCTATCCATCCTTCTGCGTTTTTTAATTTTACCTAACGTACAAGCGAGCGCGAACATTCTTTCATTTTATTCAGTTTTTAGATCATTCTTTGGAATTTCTTGTTTTATAAGGATTTCTTTTTTT
>NIJG01000131.1:260557-279446 GCA_002201625.1 Euglossa dilemma | reverse complement strand
GTCGGAATTTTAACGACATTGAAATTTAGAAGATTTAGATTAGGTTTTGAGTTAGGTTTGTAACCTTTTTTCACGAAAACCTAAAAATCCCGTAATTTTCCAAATAATTCCCGATTAACCGAAACGAAATTGTTGACCGAATGCGAACGACATTGAAATTTAGAAGATTTAGATTAGATTTTGAGTTAGATTTGCAACCTTTTCTCACGAATCCCATAATTTTACAAATAATTCCCGATTAACCGAAACGAAATTGGTGTCGGAATTTTAACGACATTGAAATTTAGAAGATTTAGATTAGGTTTTGAGTTAGGTTTGTAACCTTTTTTTCACGAAAACCAAAAAATCCCGTAATTTTCCAAATAATTCCCAATTAACCGAAGCGAAATTGCCGTCGGAATTTGATCGACATTGAAATTTCGCCGATGACCATTCGGCCAGGGGCGTCTATCGTGGGCGTGGATTTATCCGGGTGCCGTGTCAGGCGAGAAAAATTTGGATGGACGAAATGTCGGGGCTAGCGAGGCATTCTGTACACGGCCGAGGCGTTTATGCATCGGAAATGGACGAGAAAGGTAATGGTTTGGCACGTGTGCGCACGTCGACACGCGAAAAATTCGTGGATTCATCGCGATCAATACTTTGTTGCCTTTTAATTCGTTCCTTTTTCCATTTTCCTCGTTTCCCTCTCTCTTTCTTCATTATTCATTCATCCTGCCGCTCTCGTGCACGCGTGTGCCGCGAATCTCGAGCAGATATTTCCACTTTGCACCCCTGGTTCTATTTATTTTGCAAATTCCCGGCCTTCTCCTAATTTCACCGAGAATTATCCACCTCTTTTCTCTTCTCTTTGCCATTCGCGACAGAGAAAACGGCGAGAGAGTAGAAGATATTTACTGGACCATTCAAGGAGAGACGATTCTCGTAAATTTCTCTCCTTTTTCTTTTCCTTCTTTCATCCATTCGTCCTGTTATTACCGTTCGATTCGTTCCGATACAGATTAAACCGAGTAAGCCGATGTGTTCATACAAAATTGAAATTCCCTAGTGCGCGATATTTATCGTCGCTCATGAATGAAACATTCGCGTCTGTCGCGTATGATTTCTTCTCTCCATTTCTATTCCCATCGATTCCTCCGCGTGTTTTCCCGTCTGTCCGTTTGCGTTTTCACCCTTTTTTCTTCCTCTCGCTTTATCGGCTCTTCTTTTCGGACGGTCTTTCGATTTTTTTTCGCAGAGAAAAGAGAATTCGCGCTAGCTGAGAGCGTGTACAAGGGTATGTACACGAGGGTCGAGTGGAAAACGATCGGGTAAACTTTAATTTCTGTGTACGGATATCTCTCCCTTCTCTCTCTCCATCCTGTTGGTATACTTTTGATTTAGGGAGCTGGGAAAAACAACCACGATTATTGGTTTTTCCTCTTTCGCATCGGATCTCGCAGATTTTGTTTCGAACATCGGAGAGTTGCAGTGTTTTCGAGGATTAGTATTGATGGTAGAAGTGTGTGTAAGCATTTTTCGGGATTTAATTATCGACCTATAATGAGTATCTAAATATCGTTTTCACGAATGAAGATAATCGCAGTGGTACGAGGAAAATATGTCCACGCGATCTCACTGGCAGACTGTGTTCCTCTTTCTTTTTCTCTCGTTTTTCTCATTGTCTCTCGTGTCTCGTGTGATTAATGATTAGATACACGAGATAACGCGAAACGATGTCAGAACACGGTGGAATATTTATTCACGCGTTGCTTCATTCGCGGAAAATTATTTATCCATACCGAGTTCTTTAAATCCTCTTTCACATCTAGCAAAGTGCACGCAAAAGGGCGTGAAACTTTTTTCAATGGCAAATTTAAGTTCCTCGATGGAGTATCTAATTGTTTACTCTAATATTTAAATGGAAAGATAGATTATTCTTTTAGATGAGATACTCAGCTTCCTATCTCGAAGAAAACGATTTTATCAAAGGGTAAATAAGAAGTGGCATTTAATATCTCGAATTTGATATATCAAAAGCGTTATTTGCTGTGTTAATTGAAAATTTCAACTCAGATTTTGTACAATCCCTTATCCAAGGCAACACACATGCACTTGGCTACTAGTTAATCATCTCAATAACCAATAGCCGTTACAAATACTTCATTAACACTAGAACTATACCGAATTATATCGAGTATCTAAATATATTTTTCACGAATGAAGATAATTGAACAATTGTGTTTCGATCTGAATCAAAGTAGGCAAAAATTTGGTCAAAAACAGTTTATGTGTTCTCAGATATTGTGAAAATAAAATATCTGATAGTGTTAAATGGCCGAGAATGCGATGTATATCTATGTAAGTGCGGTTATTACTCGAATATTCGAGTATTTGTTAAGTATTTTTTGAGTATTTCGATGGTAATTCTATACAGGTATGCAAGTGGTTTGGATTTGAGATATTCGAGTAAGGATTTTAATGTTTAAACAATACAAATTAAAAAGCTTAATTCTTATTAAAGATATAAATGTATATACAACACAAAACAAAAAAAAGAGAAAAATATTATTTTAATTCAACTTTAATTTAACAAATTTCTTCGTATTTTTTTCAAAAATTTCTGGGACTCAAACGGNAATTTGTTCAAGTTCACTTTCGTTTGTAAATATGTCCGCGTTACGGAGCATGTTTATATTTCGGATAGAGAATATCAAATGCATAATCATAGCATATCATAGGAGAGAACAAAAAAAAGAGAAAAATATTATTTTAATTCAACTTTAATTTAACAAATTTCTTCGTATTTTTTTCAAAAATTTCTGGGACTCAAACGGTTAAGACAGCAAGCTTGGTCGCGACTGGAAAAGTACAGTGTTGTATAAAGGTTTTTCCAATTTTCTTATCGTGTTAGAACGAAACCGTGTTATAGAATATCGTGTTGTAGGAGAGTTCTCGCAATTTGTGAATCGTGTTACAGTGAAACCGTGTTATAGCATACCGTGTTGTAGGAGAGTTCTCGCAATTTATGAGTCGTGTTATAGCATACCGTGTTGTAAGAGAGTTCTCGCAATTTATGAATCGTGTTATAGCATACCGTGTTGTACGAGAGTTCTCACAATTTATGAATCGTGTTACAGTGAAACCGTGTTATAGCATACCGTGTTGTAGGAGAGTTCTCGCAGTTTATGAATCGTGTTATAGTGAAACCGTGTAATAACATACCGTGTCCATAATCTCTGTATTCATATCCCAACAACCAAACTATCCAATCGCAAAAGTAGCAAACAGTATTCAACCACGATCGCTCATCCAGACGCATTAATTCTCAAACTCGAGATCCGGGACTAGCCAACTATTTGAATATTCAATCTGAGCCAAGTACTCAAACACTCGAATGTACCCGAACTCTTCCGATACCAGGATCTATCCTTTCCCAAAATCTTCGTCGCATTCGAAATCCCACGTCTGAAGCTCTACCTCCCCTCTAATCACCTTAGGTAATTAACCCTTTGCACTCGAAGAATTTTGCGCTACGAAGAAGAAGCTTTCCTTACATTTCTATAAGCTCGGTGATACTCCATATGTGAAAATATGCAAAGAAAATTATACGTTTACCTTTGGAATGAACGGAAGTATTTTATCTGGTAAGTATTTTATCTATATTTCGCGTGTAGTTATTTTTAATATAGCGTAGAAAACCAAAGGTGGGTTTTCTTTCGCCTTGGTTTATAGAAAGAATCGAAGATACAACGAGAACAGTTAAAGGAACTAATAGAACTCACGAAATTTCACTCTTTAACGAGTGGGAAGACAAAAAACGCTTCTTCTAATTTGACGACGATATTCTCGGATCTCTCAAATCTCTCTAGTCTCTCAAATCTCGCAAAAGTCTCTGCATATACCGTCGAAGGTCTCTCATTTAAAGCTTTCGTCGATTCGCGCTTCGTCCCCCTGTAAAGCTCGCGAAACTCAACGTTTGATTTCGAAAAAAAACAACATTTGTCTATCGGTAACTTCGATGTTATCCTGTAATCCTACTTTCCTAAAATTAAGCTTCCTACAATAGTTATTATCGTTTATTCGAACTCGAGCTATGGCATTAAAACGAATGGTGACTGAGAGTCACCTCTCGAGTGCAAAGGGTTAATAAACCGAACACACCTCTGACCAGAGGAACTCGAACCTCGCGATCCTCGCGATACACTCGTAGACTGCTCGAGCTTTCTTCCTTTTCCAGAGTTTTAATCAGGCTAATGGGATTACGGCTGGTGAAATTATTAATTCGCCGCTGGTCTCTGGGAAATTCGTCAGGCCGGGACAAGAACAAATGGATCGCGGGCCAGCGTGTAAATTCCGGCCGTAACCTTGCTTGAAAGCTCTTTATTTTCGTGCCGCTGACACGGACAGGCCCCGTGGAAACCGGGTTTGCGCGAATGTAAGAAACACGCGTGACATATTCCCTCTGCGTTTCGCATCGCTGCCATTTTCCTACACGGAGACGTACCGGGAAATTTCAGTGGAAATTTCGAAATTTCCACAACCGCGACGAGAGATAAGAGAACGGATTTGACGGCTAACGGGTCTGTAATTCGCGAAATACTCGGAATTAACCGGGTGACGTGAAAATAACGCTACACTCAGAGGATCGATGCTTTTCGAAGCTCGTAGCACTTCCGGCCAGACGTTTTCTACCCCGGATGCATTATCTCGCTGTTTTATGAATAAATAAATATGCATACGCGGACGGATTTCGAGGTATCGCGTTGCGAAATATTCTGTAAAAGGGATTATCGTGTATACCGTTTTATGGCACGACGAGGAATTGTGATGTCGACCATGTCGGTTTAATATCGAAGTCGCTCGTTCCCGAGGAGGCGTGTTTGGTTTGTAGTTTTTCGTTTGCCAATTTTTCGCCAATTTTAATTTCATGAGTCTTCCCGATCTTTTTGTTTTTAATTGTTTTTTTGCCGGGTCTGGCGACGAGGTTCGAGAAATGTTCTTTTTAGATCGAAGTTCAGTATTCTAGAGAAGATGTATTTGATATGCAGATGTTTTCGTTTGTGAATTTTTGGAGAGTTTTAATTTTATGGGTCTTCCTAATCTGTTTTTATTTTTTGGATCGTTTGAGAGGTGTTCTTTCGAGATTAAAGTTGGTATTTTAGAGAAAATATTTTTGTTGTAAGTATGTGAGTTTTTAGAGAATTTTCAGTTTCTTTTTTGTTCAAAATCAAAAGATTGATGAATCAAAAGATTCGTGCCTCTTTGTCGTTTAACCCTTTGCACTAGGTGATTTTTTCCGTACAGAAAAATAGTAATTCGAAGATCTTCTACCATAGTGTTAACGATATTTTTATAACGGTAAATAAAAAATCCTATGAAAATTAAGACATGGAATTTTTTATCTCGACATTCCACGCATCGGTGGGTAATTTAACATTTTTTTTTTAGAATCTGATTAAATGGCGACTGAGAGTCGCCTTTTGAATGCAAAGTGTTAAATCTTGATCGATTAAAAAGCGATCGAGATAAAAATATTCTTCTTGCCAACGCGTGTTGTGCCAAATACTAAATTTCCCAAATTTATATACATTTTTTAAAATATTGAGCTAATTAAAATCACTGCTCGCAGAATTCTTGTATCAAAAATTATTTCTTATCGCTATAAAGTCAAAATATTAAAATTCGTGCGAGCAAAAAATCAAGTATCTTGCTTTCGAACGAGTTGCCTATACTTCCGCGTCTAAAATGGCATGCTATCGTTTAATCGTTTCCTTTTGCAATGAAATATCTCCCGTATCTCTTTCCGATATTTAATATTAAATATCCAGGCTGAAATAAATTGACGTAAGCGGAGATTACAGATCGTTCACCGCAGTTGCACTATTGAAAATCGCGAGAGCAAGGAACTAGGTAAATTGCTTTTAAAGAACATCCTGCAGTCATCAATATTTCGACGCGCAAAATGGCGCCCTGTCGCTCAACCATTTCAAGACGAAATATCTCGTGCATCTATTTTTCGACATTAAAATCTAAATATCTACTTGCAACCCAAGTATATCATGTCTACAGCCACTTGGAGCGACGCGACCAGTCTTTACCCTGAATTTTCAAACGAGCTATCTCGCGAACTCAAAGAGACTAAAAGACACGCGAAGTGACTGGTCCAAAGCGCCATATAAACTTCCTCCCCTGACAAACGTATCTCATCCGCGGATCAAGAAGGACTAATTCAAAAGCAGGTAGAAAAGGCAACTCGGCAGCAACAAGATGTACCTCTAAATCTTATTTGTAGATTCTACGAAAACTCCAACACTTGACCTCTTACCGAGTCTCGAATCTTCAAAGAAGACAGACTCGTTTTCTTAAAATCTACTTCATTATCTCTACAAAATTTACTCCATTATCTCCATAAAATTTACTGTATTTTCTTCTCAAAATTTACTCCATTATCTCCTAAAACTTTACTCCATTATCTCTTCACAATCTACTCCATTATCTCCTCAAAATCTACTCTATTATCTCCTCAAAATCTACAGCATTATCTTCTCAAACTTTTACTGCATTATCACCTAAAACTTTACTCCATTATCACCTCACAATCTACTTCATTATCTCCTCAAAATCTACTCTATTATCTCCTCAAAATCTACAACATTATCTTCTCAAAATTTACTTCATTATTTCTTTAAAATTTAGTCCATTATCTCCTCGAAATTTACTGCATTATTTCCTCAAAATTTACTCCATTGTCTCCTCAAAATTTACTGCATTATTTCCTCAAAATTTACTCCATTGTCTCCTCAAAATTTACTGCATTATCTCCTCAAAATTTAATCCATTATGTTCTTAAAATCTACTCCATTATCTCCTCAAAATTTACTGCATTATCTCCTCAAAATTTACTCCATTATCTCCTCAAAATTTACTTCATTATCTCCTCAAAATTTACTCCATCATCTCCTTAAAATGTACTCCAATATCTCCTCAAAATTTATTCCATTATCTCCTCAAAATCCACCTATTTTCGAATAATTCGTCACCATGGTAGTGACAGTATAAATTTTTTTTACAACACTCGTATGACAGGCTAGAAATATCGATACCAATTTACCACAAAACTCTGCGTGATTTTCAAAACCTCGCTCGCCAGTAACTTCTGAATTTTTTCCGAGTCTATAGACGTGAAAACGTCGAGAATAAATAGAATTCAATGGGTTAAAAATTCTATCTCGAGAATAAAAATACACGACACGCGTTGTTTTTCCTTTCAACCGCAGAATTCCCGTCTGGCGACGCGTGACACGAGAAATCTGGCGATTCGGGCAATTGTTCAACCAGCGCGTGCGTTACGACCGTCGGAACGTTTCAAAATTATGGCCGAGAATAAAATAGCCGACCCAGTGCCCGACCTCCTCTATTCTTCTTCTTTTTCGTGTCACTGGCGCGAACACGCGACGTGGTCATGAGGGTCGACGAAAGGAATGCATGTCTCGTCGCGCGTATGCGACTATGCAGGCTCACAGAGGTGAGCAAACTGCAGCGTGGATCAGCTGTTAAGTCGTGACGTCACCGAACCTCGCGTGACGAGCGAATCGTTGAAGTGGGGATATACACTTCTATTCAGAAAAGAAGGACTTCCCACTGCTAGCTCAAATCTCGATCAGAAGTCCTGTAGCGTATCCCCACTCCTTACGGAACAGTAAGGATCCTCCCACTCCTGCGTATATACCCCCACTCCAGGGGCCAATTCACTTACCGCGAGCTCAGTAGTTCTGTGACCTCACGACTGAGCACTTCGTATCCCCACTCCTACGCCGGGCATACGGAGCAGCTGTTATCCCCACTCCTACGCTGTCTTACGGAACAGTGAGTATCCCCACTCCTGCGCAGAAACCCCCACTCCAGGGCCCAATACACTCGCCGCGAGCTCAGTCGTTCTGTGACCTCACGACTGAGCACTTCGCATCCCCACTCCTACGCCGGTCGCGCGGAGCAGCTGTTACCCCCACTCCAGGACCCAATCTACTCGCCGCGTGCTCAGTAGTTCACTGACCGCGCGACTGAGCACTTCTATCCCCACTCCTCCGAACGGTTACTATCCTCATTCCTATGTCGTTCTTATGGTAGTAGTCTCTACTACTACGTCGTATTTATCTCGTTCCAGGACCCAATATACTAACTCGCGTGTTTAGAAAAAAGATAACGACGTCATGATTTTATATTCGTTCTCCCTGCTGCTGCGAACTGTATCCATCCCTACTCCTACGGTTTCCTCGCAGCGTAGTAAGAGCTCCCCACTCCACGGTTTACGCGCGACGCGATCAGAAGTTCGGTGAGGTCACGACTTAGCTCCCGATATTCCAACAGCGCGATGAGGCGCCATCCCTGCGATCGTGAATTATTTTTACTACGCTGCGTGTGCGTGGCCGTCACAGGCTTCCCCCGGGGGCCGTTCTTAGAACCCGTGGCCACGGCGTCGGTGGTTGGTCGGCGTCCTCGCCGGGTTGATCTTGACACGGATTCGAGCGGTAACCCGGTGCCATCGAGCCGTTGTCCCTTGCCGGCCTGTTCGGCTCGTGTTCAGCTCGTGTTGTGATCAAAATAAAGCGGCAGGAAGCACCGTGACCGCTTGACTCATCTGTGCCGGTCGCAATCGGTCTACGCAATCCCTCAGATATGTTGAATATTTCCTTTGTTTCCTTTGGCTTTTTTTGTTGTTAAATTGTTATTACGCGAAACTTGTTAGGGAGACAAAGGGTACTGAAGTCTTTAGAGGTTATTGTAAACATTATGTACGCGATGAAAATAGTAAAAGAAGATGGAATAATAAAATGTGCAGAATAAAATTTTACGGATATCAAAGATAGACTTACTCATATAATGAATGTTTTTATAGGCAATCGTTTTTTATTTATTAATTTAATAATCTATGATTATTTTAATGAATTTGTTTTAAGTTAGATTTTGACTTGTGATTATTCTATTTTGTTATTAATTAGGGAATTATTAATACTATAGAAACAAATATCCCTGGATTGTAAACAAATTTTATTATTATCCCTTGACCCAGTTATTTTATCTCTAATAACGATACAGCATAAAACGATATAAATTTATCCCGGCGAGAGTGAGGAAGAAAATTCTCTGATTTATTTCATTTTACATTTCATCTCGCTTATATCGTAATTTCGTTAGGAAAAAAGGATCGTTCCGTTTTAAGCACTCGTAATTGCGTCGTCGTTTGATCGCGATGTTAATTAACCCTGGTATTTAATAGCCCACTTTCGACTGATACCTAAATACCTCGTCATAAATTCCGATTATCTTACTTGCATGAGTTATTTTTTCCTCTCTCTCTCTCTATTCGCAGTAGATTCGAGGTAGTCGTAAAGAATTAAACGTTTTTGCTTTTACACGAATTTCTCGTTCAAAGTAGACAGGATTACTCTGGAAAAATTCTCCCGTTACCGCAAGTGATGGTGAAAGAAAAGAATTTCAACAAATTTCCTCGCTCTTCCTTTCCTTCGCCAATTATTTCCCACGGTCAAAGGAAATCCGGAAAATTCGATTATCCTTTAATCGCGAAATGAAATGGGGGAGGAAAGATAGGATAAAAAGAAGAACTGAAGAAGGGAATCCATTGCCTCTGCGATGATTTCCGTGTTTACGCGCAGAAACCGCCGATGCTAGAGCAAACATTATCCCAGAAGCGATAGCGGCGCAACAATGTCGGGCGTTTTCCATGAAACACGAGAAAGGAAACTCGACCATTCAACCTTCGCCCTGTTGAAGTTGAAAAATTCTGTTTTCGTGCTCTGGTAGCCGGTGCAAAACCGGGATCGGTCGCCAAATAAAAGGTTCGCGATGAAAACTCCGCTGGATTCCGCGTAACTGTTCCTGTAAACTGGAAATCTCCGTTGTTTGTTGCGACTGAAATACAGCGTGCAGGAAATGGCATCCACCGTGTCGTTGTTTGTTAATTTCGCGTCGTTTTTTTTAATCGTAGACTAGGTATTTCGTGCCGGGATTTTTCGGATACCGAGAATTTTTGAACTCGCAGAATTTCCGGACAGCTGGAGCTTTCGGGCAACGAGAATTTTCGAATAGCGAGAATTTTTGGACGCATAGAATTTTCGAACGCTTAGAATTTCTAGGCGCTTAGAATATTCGATCGTTTAGAATTTTTGGGCTCTGAGACTTTTGGATTCTGAGAATTATTGAATAGCGAGAATTTTTGGACGCTTAGAATTTTCGGACGCTTAGAATTTTCGGACGCCTAGAATTTTTGATCGTTTAGGTTCTTTGGGCTCTGAGACTTTTGGACTCTGAGAATTTTCGAACAGCGAGAATTTTTGGACGCTTAGAATTTTTGGACGCTGAGAATTTTTGGACGCTTAGAATTTTCGGACGCTTAGAATTTTCGGACGCCTAGAATTTTTGATCGTTTAGGTTCTTTGGGCTCTGAGACTTTTGGACTCTGAGAATTTTCGAACAGCGAGAATTTTTGGACGCTTAGAATTTTTGGACGCTGAGAATTTTTGGACGCTTAGAATTTTCGAACGCTTAGAATTTTCGGACGCTGAGAATTTTTGGACGCATAGAATTTTGAACGCTTAGAATTTCTAGGCGCTTAGAATATTCGATCGTTTAGAATTTTTGAACTTTAAAACTTTTGGACTCTGAGAATTTTCGAATAGTGAGAATTTTTGATCGTTTCGAATTTTCGATCGTTCAGAATTTTTGAGCTCTGAGATTTTTGGACTCTGAGAATTTTCGAATAGTGAGAATTTTTGGACGCTTAGAATTTTTGATCGTTTAGAATTTTCGATCGTTTAGAATTTTTGAGCTCTGAGACTTTTGGACTCTGCTAATTTCCGAATAGCGAGAATTTTTCGACGCTTAGAATTTTTGGGCTCTAAGAATTTTTGATCGTTTAGAATTTTTGGGCTCTAAGAATTTTTGATCGTTGAGAAATTTTGGGCTCTGAGAATTTTTGATCGTTTATAAATTTTGGGCTCTGAGAATTTTTGATCGTTTATAAATTTTCGGCTCTGCGAATTTTTGATCGTTTATAAATTTTCGGCTCTGCGAATTTTTGATCGTTTAGAATTTTTGAGCATTTCTGAACACCGAGAGTTTTAGGACGTCGAGAATTTCCGAATACTGAGAATTTTCGGATAAGCTGGACGAAGGAGATAGGGATTACTACTTCGCATTTTACGAACTCATATAACTTGGACAACGCTATAGGATTCCCCTCGGAACCCTCGATCTGGAACACTGGTTCCTCAGAAGCCTCGTAACTAATTTCTTTGATCCCTCGAAAACTCCTTAGATTAAGGATCCAGACTTCGTGACACGTTTACGTGCCGTCGAACAGGAAATCAAACTTCCTGGACCTTCTTTTTACCCTCGTCACAGTGATTATGTTGTAACTACCGTATATCTACCACCACTCTCAATTAGACGAGAAATTTCTCTGAAGTTTAAATCATGAAAAAACATTCTCCTCGATATTCTCTAAGTATTTTACACAAAAATTCGCTATTAAACAATCACGACCTATTATAAAAGTTTGTAGTAAAAATAACATAAAGACTTTGTTTCTAGACTGGTCCCAAAATTGGTACCTATCACTTTAACACTAGGTTTACGGGACCTGTTAATTTGACGGAGAAGTTTACTCCAATTATACAATATGAATAGATTTAATCAACTTATATTAAGTTTGTTAATATTGTAATTGTTTTTAACCCCTTGCTGTACCATTTAGCTCGTCGAAACTCGGGCCCAAGTGGTATTCGTCAAAACGCAGTAAACACACAGCACTGATGCTAGAGAAAAGTTGCAATACGAATCGAAATGTAAACACCAGTGATACCTGATGTGTAGTTAGTTTTACGCGTTACTGCTACCGAGATAGTAAACTTTAATCCTTTTTCTTTTACAGATAATATAAATTTATTATAAATTTGTTATGAATAAACAATAATTAATATTTCATCCGATTATCGCTTTACGAGTCTGACTCGTGATATTTATGTTTGGGCCAAAATCTTCATTACGAATCTGACTCGTTAAAGTATGGCAAGGGGTTAAATTAAACTCATGGTCTTCTTTTTAAAGAAAATACGTGGTTTTCTATACCCGTAAATCTGACGAGTGTCCACAAAGAAAGGTACACGAAAAAACGTTCGTAAACATAGTGTTAATAATTATAATAATTAAAATTCCAGCATAGAGTTAAATTACACTCTCATCATATCGACCTAGTTCGTATTCGTACGAATGAATCTTCACATTCGTATATCGTACGTACACAGACACGTATTTAGGAAGAAGAATCGCAGGTTGAAAGGAACGATTAATAAGCGACTCGATTCGAAAGAGAGACAATGGCTGCCTTCCGCTTTAGAGCGTGGATGTACAAAAACTCGTTAAATTCGTAGACCGAGCAATTCCATCGCTCTTTTCTCTTTCCAGCAGAGCCTTATCAACCCACTTTTGCCGTTGGAATTTTTCGTTCGCGCTATACTCCAATTTTCCTGCTCTCAAAAGGGGATTTCCCTCGTCGACGGCGAAAGGACCCAGGACATCCGGTGTCTTGGCGATTTCCAGCTCGCTCTCGCGACGTGAATATTCAATTAAAGTAAAATTCGTATTATGCGAAAATTCCGGGACAAACGTAGAAAAGACACGTACCATGTCGAACAAGCGTGAATGAGGAGCTCGGAAAACTCGGTGATCCTTCGGAATTCTTTGTGAAGATGGAGGTAACGTGAAGTTTAAATAAATACGCCATGATTCCTGGGCAGGATTTTATTTTGTGTGTGAAAGGTGGGTCCCGATGCGGAAAATGCGAAGTTTACTATTTTGGGAAAGATCCTTGATGTTCTGCAGACGCGAATGAACTGCACTGCTTTTCCTTCCCAATTCGACGTCGAAATGGTTCGCGAGTCATGGGGCCCTGGTTGCAAAGACATAAACCAGGTCCCCATTGACCTGAATTCGCAAATGACATGGAAATTTATCAGTAACGAGGTGTTATTCCACGTTCAATATCACTCGCTGGGATCTGTGAAAGGATGGGTGGCGGTGCTTTCCGCCGTCCCACCACCNCTCGTTAAATTCGTAGACCGAGCAATTCCATCGCTCTTTTCTCTTTCCAGCAGAGCCTTATCAACCCACTTTTGCCGTTGGAATTTTTCGTTCGCGCTATACTCCAATTTTCCTGCTCTCAAAAGGGGATTTCCCTCGTCGACGGCGAAAGGACCCAGGACATCCGGTGTCTTGGCGATTTCCAGCTCGCTCTCGCGACGTGAATATTCAATTAAAGTAAAATTCGTATTATGCGAAAATTCCGGGACAAACGTAGAAAAGACACGTACCATGTCGAACAAGCGTGAATGAGGAGCTCGGAAAACTCGGTGATCCTTCGGAATTCTTTGTGAAGATGGAGGTAACGTGAAGTTTAAATAAATACGCCGTGATTGCTGAGCAGGACTTTATTTTGCGTGTGAAAGGTGGGTACCGATGCGGAAAATGTGAAATTCACTATTTTGGGAAAGATCCTTGATGTTCTGCAGACGCGAATGAACTGTACTGCTTTTCCTTTCCAATTCGACGTCGAAGTGGTTTGCGAGTCATGGGGCCCTGGTTGTAAAGACATAAACCAGGTCCCCATTGACCTGAAGTCCTCGACGTCGCGAAGGAGAGGAAAAACACGAAAGACCTTCGCTTTCCGCATCTACCGTGTGTCCCTACATTTGTATCCTTGAAAATTTACTCGAGAAGAGTGATAATATCGAGTTAGCGAAGATACAGTCGGAGTTGATATGACGGAGTTGGTATAGATTAGTACAGATTCAGATTAAACTGTGTATCTTTACCAAAGCATCGCAGGGATACACGCAATCACGTAGAATAGACAGTACGTTAATGCAACAATTGGCTGTTCGGTTACACATGTTTCAATGATCGCAGTTATGCTATCGGTTATCAGTTTTGCCACTGCAAATAAACCCCGAAATTCGGTAATAAAGACAAACAAAGCTGTGCAAATTAATTCTAATTTTCATGGCAAATTGGCTAACGAGTTTAACACTCGACCCTAACGATCGCGTGACAATATCCGGTCAATTCGTGTTTAATTTATACTATTAGAATGATCGACGGAAAATTATTAAATCGATTTGATAGTATCTAACACGTTTTTTAAATTGATAATTTGATAACGGTTTAATTCGTTGTTAAATACGATTTTAACGGGAAACACTCTTACGAATATCTTTAAAATAGCAATCGTTTTCTGTTCTATAATTTCAAAAATAACGATCTATTGTGGAAAAAGAAAGGTAATTTAAAAGAACGACAGAAAGTAGTTCAATCTTATTTAACTACAATTAGAAAAAAAAAAAAAATAAAAAATAGGAGGAAAGGTAAAGTTTATACACAGTGAAACCAAGCCACTTCAGTTTTAGCTTCAATTCCCCATGTCCCTTTCCAATTAAAACTCTATCGACCAAAAATCACACGATAGAACGAAGCGTAACTACAACCAATATAAAATATATTTCCACCACTATTTATTTCACCAATTACGTGTAAACGAAATAAGCATTCGATACTGAGAAGCTTTTTTAAGAACCTTTTTCATTTTTGTACAGCTTCGAAAATAGTTCCCGAATACTCAAAAGTACTGAAAAGTACTCGAAGATACTCGGTATACACACGAACATGATCAAAACTCTTCTCTTCGTTTATCTATCTCTATCTTCTATCATCCATTTTCATCCTAACTCACTGTTGGGTTTTATTTATATGTGATATCTCTTTTGTTGATAGCATGATCCAGAATTAGCTCAGGCTTAGAAGAGCTTTAAATTCAGAGTCTTAAACTACCTGTTTTAGATTTCAAAGTTCTGTCTATGGTGGTTCTAGGATGCGTGGAGTTCATTACAATCCTTTTCCTAGAAAGTGTCTTCATTTTTCCCATTTCATAGCTAAATTTTCCAGGATAAAATTCCGATTCGTTAGTGAACACAACCATGAGTTCTTTTCCATCGTTAAATTTTCTCTTATTTTTCTTAACGGTCAATCCTTTGGCATTTCACAGCTAATTCGACTCTCAATCACTAACTACCGAATGATCATGTGTTGTGAGTTCCATTTTTACGAATACCTCTTTTGATGATAGCATGATCCAGAATTAGCTCAGGCCTCTAAAATCTTTAAAATTATTTTCTCTAAATCTTTCTCTTTTCTTCTATAAACGATCAATCTTTTGACATTTCACAGCTAACTCGACACTCAATCACCAGCAATCGAATCATCCTGAGTTCTGAGTTCCATTTATACGAATATCTCTGTTACTAATACCATGATCCAGAACAGCTTTAAATTCGGAGCCTTAAACTACTTGTTCTAGATTTCAATGTTCTGTCTCTGATGGTTCTAGGATGCGTTTTAGGATAAAATTTCGATTCTTTGGTGAAGACACCCATGAGTTCTTTTCCATTGTTAAATTTTCTCTTATCTTTTTTAACGATTAATCCTTTGATATTTCACAGCTAACTCGATTCTCAATTTGAGTCATTTATCGAATAATCCTGTGTCTTGAGTTCCATTTTTACGAATATCTCTGTTACTAATACCATGATCCAGAACAGCTATAAACTTAGGGCCTTAAACTACCTGTTCTAGATTTCAATGTTCTGTTTATGATGGTTCTAGGATGCGTTTTCGGATAAAATTTCGATTCGTTAGTGTAGACATCCATGATTTCTCTTTCCATCGTTAAATTTTCTCTTATTTTTCTTAACGATAGATCCTTCGAGATTTCACAGCTAACTCGACTCTCAATCATTAACTATCGAATAATCCTATGTCCTGAGTTATATTTACGCAAATATCTCTGTTACAAATACCATGATCAAGAACCAGCCGAGATTCATAGTGTAAAACCACAATATTCTTAAAAATACGTCGAACACGTAGTTGCCTTCTTCGGCGTTTGATTTAGCACAGGCTGCAAGTTCTATTCAAACTCACCAATTCCTTCCTCTTGACGATTCCTCACGATCCATCCTCCATTGTGTGTCCTCTAAAAGACGCCTCTCCAATCGTGATTAACGTTTGACGAATCTCAGTTGATACTAGGTTCGCGTATTCACTGGAAGCGCGACTCTGTTACTTCTTGCAAAGAGATTCCATAATTTCTCGTTGCACACTGTCGATACCATGTTCCTTATCACGATCTACATCGGCTCGTTAGCCTGGTTGCTCGAAAGATCGCTGTTTTCGTTCTTCCGGCCGAGCAATTTCGCGCGAGCAGATCTCGCGATCTTTTCATGAAATATTCTTACACGCGTTCCTTAAGCAGCCCGGCTTTTCTCGAAATTTCATCCTCGAGCTCTCTGTCCCGAGGCTGACCTGCTCGTTCCCGCGGGTAATACCATCCGCGATTCTTCTGTCTTTTTAATAAAGGAGCGCGCTGCTCGTAGCCGCCGCGACGAGCCATTCATTCGGCCATCAAAGAGGGAAAGAGGAAGATCCTGAACCGGCTCTTTTCTTTCCCTGTTGCCGAATCCATGCCGGACCGAGCTGTCCCATCGTATCGTTAACTCATTGTACGGATAAATGCCGGGATGAAAAGAAATCGCTACTGTGTTTCCTCGAATTACTCGCCGCTGCCTCTCGCAACGGAAGCGGAGCTGATCTCGCTCGTTATTGTTCCGCTTCGGTTTTATATCGCTGGTGCGAGCTTGTGGTTATATTTGTCCTAGCGTTCTTAACAACGTAGAATTATCGCGGTATAAAAGATATCGGCAGAATTTTGTAATTATCCAAGTGGATCTTATTTGTCTCGTGTCTTTTATTTACTATGTTATTTTATTGTAGTTGCGTTGTTATCAGAGTCGTTCTCGAATAAGAAATATTAATTGCAGAGGATAGAACGGGTGTTATCGTTGTCGGTATTAGATTAACATTTTGGAGAAGTTTTTAATTGTTCAGAATGAAAGCTGCATGGAATAGAACGAAAAATAATTTTTGGTTTGTCTCGTGTCTTTTATTTATCATGTTATCTTATTGTAGTTGCGTTGTTATCAGAGTCGTTCTCGAATAAGAAATATTAACTCGCAGAGGATAGAACGGGTGTTATCGTTGTCGGTATTAGATTAACATTTTGGAGAAGTTTTTAATTGTTCAGAATGAAAGCTGCATGGAATAGAACGAAAAATAATTTTTGGCTTGTCTCGTGTCTTTTGTTTACCTTGTTATCTTATTGCAGTTGCGTTATTATCAGAGTTGTTCTCGAATAAGAAATATTAATTGCAGAGGATAGAACGCGTGTTATCGTTATCGGCATTAAATTAACGCTTTGGCGAAGTTTTTTAATTCTTCATAATGAAAGCTGCATGGAATAGAGCGAAAAATAATTTTTGGCATTGTCATCGAATTTCGTAATTATCCAAGTGGATCTTATTTGTCTCGTGTCTTTTATTTAAAATGGTATCTTATTGCAGTTGCATTGTTATCAGACTCGTCGAGAATAAGAAATGTTAACTTGCAGAGGATAGAACGGGTGTTATCTTTATCGGTATTAGACTAATCCTTTGAGGTAGTTTTTTAATTCTTCAGAATGAAAGCTGTATGGAATAGAGCGAAAAATAATTCCTCTCGTTGTCATCGAATTTCGTATATATTTTTTAATTCGACGAATTTCCATCGATTTCTTATTTTTAATCGTTTAGTACACTTCGGATGTATCGTTAGCTTCATTTCTCATTTGCAAAGTATTAACACGTTAGCTGCCGTGGGGGTCACCGATGACCGGCGCGCCCAAATTGATGGAAATATATATAATTTAAACAAATAACAATACTTATAATTTAATTGCATTCCAGCGCCACTGGGTCACTGGTGACCTCTACCACGAAAACTGCTTCAAACATGACTTTAAAACTCATTGCATCTGCTACAAATCATATTTAAGCATAATATGCATCGCATAATGAAAAATTTCGCGCCCTGAGCAAACCATCGAAAATGCGTCTGGCAATCAACGTGTTAAAATATATTATTATACCGATACAATAATCTTTCTCTGGTTTCTAAAGTTAGTCACGGATAAAATCAAATAACTCAGATAATTTTATAATTACAAATTTTATGAATATATAGATACCTAGAGAACGAGTCGATCTTTGCTCGATTTTTATATTCTTTAACTCGAGTTGCTCGAGTCTAAAAGCAGCGGCGGAATGGCAAAAAGATCGCGTGGCGTGTCGCGAAAAACCGCAAATATGCACAGATGCTTCTCGTCTTCCGAGTGCGTCGTTTCACAATCGTCAGTAGAGGCAACATTCAGTCGGACACGTTGGATACGACGCTGAGCGTCGCCCTTCGCGGGCCAGGTGCACCATGTCGCCGGCAACGGGCCGAGAATTCGCGGTGCATTATCCCTAGGAGTTAGTGACGGAGTCAATCATCTCGCAAGCAGCCCGGATCTCCGACCAACTAATTAATTCGCTCTGTCTATTCTTGCTCGAATCTCCGAGAATTCGCTAATGCTCCAGCCAAGAATTCTCCGGCTCTCCACGAACTTTATTTTAACTCTCGCGATCCAATTGCTTCCTGCAACAAATTCGAAAGACAGTTTTTCGAACTTCGCCTCTCCGAAGGCTTCTGGTAGCCCTCGAACATTTCTCGCGCAGAACTATTATTTCCAAGCTGAGCGAATAAGCGTTCATTTCCCACGAGTAGCGTTTCGACCTCTCTCGAACGGGACTCGAGTATCGAAATTGGATTTTCACCGTGTCCGACAAAATGGCCGCTCAGCCTACGATTTTCAACGCTTCTTGAGAAACTTTGAAATGCTATCTCTGTAAAAAAAAAAAAAAAAAAA
>NIJG01000131.1:190828-201513 GCA_002201625.1 Euglossa dilemma | reverse complement strand
ACTGATTAACGAAACAAGAAATTGACTGACGATCTTAATTCTTTATAATCTAAGTCGCATTCGAGATTCTCTTTCAATTAATTCATTGCTAAATGTTTACTCGAATAAAAATATTTACTTTAGTAAAATTTGATCGGTTTGAAATTTCGTATTTTTGTAAAATTAAACTACTCTCAGTATTGATTAACGAAACAAGAAATTGACTGACGATCTTAATTCTTTATAATCCAAGTCGCACTTGAAATTCTCTTTCAATATATAAAAAATACTATACGTTTGTGTTTGAAACGAGCGAAATTATTTTATTTTTATACTTAGCCTGTAGTTATCTTTAATATAGTTATTATCGCTTGGTGTTTAAGTTATGGAATTAATACGAATTGTGACTGAGATTCTCCTCTCGAGTACAAAGGGTTAATTCTTTATAATCCAAGTCGTATTCGAGATTCTCTTCCAATTAATTCATTGCTAAATATTTATTCGGATAAAAATATTTACTTTATTAAAATTTGATCGGTCTGAAATCTCGTATTTTTATAAAATTAAACTAAATCGCGAAAGAGTGTATTTTATAAAATCGCAAAGAGTCGAATGGAAGAGGCAGCATTGCAAAGGATTAATCCTCGTGGCGAGCACGCGTCGAATAATTGGTGGTGTATCCCGGAGAACTTTTGTCCGGTGAAGATAAAACGAGGGTAAATTCGTGAAAACCGAGGGAAATTTCACGTCGGGGAAAAAAATATAACGTTGGTGGGTCTAAAGAAACGCGAGAACCCTGTCCTTTCTTCTCGGAGAGGGGTTGGCTGGTTGAGCACGGGGCCGCGAATTTTAACAAAGCGTGCTGCCAAGGCCGCTAATTGTCACGCAAACTTTCGGCCGTGTACAATGCGCCGTTTAAACAGCGGGACATGTCACTCGACGACTTAACAAGCGTCTCACGCCGGAGAAAAGGAATGGGGCACGACGGGGTTGGAGAGGGTGGGGATAGCGAGGGGTTGTCCCGCGGTGGAAAAGAAGCAGAAAACCGTCGAACAGGCACTTTTCCAAGTTTCCACGGTGTCGATCGATCCGAGCCGAGACTCCGCGATCGCGTTCACCCTCAGGACCATGGAGTAATTTCGAGGGTCAAGAGGGAGCGAGGAGTCGCCTTCTTTTTACCTCCTTTTACCTTCTTTTACCTCCTTTCACCCTCTTGCCTGCGTCGAGAACGCACGGGGTCACGTAACTCGTCGTCGTTGTGGCGTTGCGACCGATGCCAGAGTTGCTTTTCCAGTTTAGAGTCTTCGTTCGGAACTTGGTTTAGAACGGGGTTCGGTCGAGGGGCAGCTGCCGGGTCTGAGTACTTTGGAAAGGTGTCTGAGTGGTCGCCGAGCCCTTTCCGGTTTGAGAGCTCGCCTGTGAACGTACGTCCCGTGTTTTCCTTTTCTTTTTAATTTCAATGCGGAGGATTTGTCGGTTTGCGAGAAGAAATCACCGGGTTCTTATGTCCGAGGCTTTTAGGAGATCCGGGAGACGGGATCGTTGGAGAGAGGAAGGATTCGATGTTCTGTGAGTTGTCTAGCTGTTACAGGATTAGGGAGAGTCTGAGTAGTTGAGAAACGAATTCTAGATTCGATAACAATCTTATGAACTAATTAGAGATTGATATATCCAAAACTTGGGAGCAATTGGCTAGTCTAGTCATTTAATCAACTGAAGATTCGCAAATTTCAGATCAAAGAGTCACTGTTTAGTCAATAGATCAATTGAAGATTCGCAAATTCTAAACGAAAGAGTGATTGATTAATTAACGAACGAAACGAATTCTAGATTCGTTAAACTAATTGGAGATTGATAAATCCAAAACTTGGGAGCAATTGACTAGTCTAGTTAATCAACTGAAAATTCGCAAATTCCAAACCAAAGAGTTACTGTTTAGTCAATAGATTGACTGAAGATTCGCAAATTCCAAACCAAAGAGTCACTGTTTAGTCAATAGACCAACTGAAGACTCGCATATTCCAAACCAAAGAGTCATTGTTTAGTCAATAGACCATCTGAAGATTTGCAAATTCCAAACCAAAGAGTTACTGTTTAGTCAATAGATCAACTGAAGATTCGCAAATTCCAAACGAAACAGTCACTACCTAATTAAGAAACTGACTAAAGATTTGCAAGTCCCAAACCTCGGCAATTCCAAAACCAGAGAGTTACCGACAACCGAACCTATCAACCCGAGTCACTGACTAATTAACAAAGTAGCTAAAGATTTGCAAGTCCCAAACCTTGGCAATTCCAAATCCAGAAAGTCGCCAGACCCCTCAATCTATCAACTCGAGTTATGACTAATTAACAAAATAGCTAAAGATTCGCAAGTTCCAAATCTTAGCAATTCCAAAACCAGAGAGTCGTAAGACCACTCAATCTATCAACCCGAGTTACTAACTAGTTAACAAAGTAGCTAAAGAGTCGCAAGTCCAAAACCTTGGCAATTCCAAAAGCAGAGAGTCATAAGACCACTATACCTATCATTTCGAGTCACTGACTAATTAATAAAGTAACTAAAGGTTCACAAGTCCCAAACCTTGGCAATTCCAAAACAAGGTAATTCCAAAACCAGAGAGTCACTGACCTCTGAACCTATCATTCCGAGTCACTGACTAATTAACAAACTGACTAAAGATTCGCAAGTCCCAAATCTTAGCAATTCCAAAACCAGAGAATCACCGACTTATCAACCTCTCTCTCGTCTAGCTCCATGTCACTAAATCTTCCCGCAGCTAGGTTCGCTATGAGCGAAAAGATGCGAATTTGGCGAATCCTCATCCCTCTGCGCGACATTCACGGATCGCTTGTATTACTCGCATTCTGATCGCGTTCGACTCGCCTCCAATCTGTCCCCGACATCACAGAAGGAAGTTCCGCGTGACGGAAAGGGGATTCGATTGGAAGCCACCGACACCGTTCCCCCTTTCCTCGACTTCTTCCATCCGATCTTCCTCTGTCTATCGTTCTCTCGACCTGTGCCACCCCGCTGCTCTTCGATCGCCAATTTTTCTTCCTTCCAAGTGGCAGCCACCAAGTCGTCGATCGACTCCGTCTTTTCTTTCGCCCGCTGACGTTACTGAGTTAAAAAAGACGGATTCCAGCCCGCTGCTGGCATGGTTCCCTCTAACCTGATTCCTGGCTCTAGCTGGCCGACTATATACGTCGTCCCGTGTGTATACGTAATATACGTAGATCGACAAGCGGAGACTGTTTTATCTTGATCGAAGATAAATCCTGCACGTGCACCGACGAAGTCATTTCAATTCATGAAACTGCGAGGATAGGAGAGCTTGGGCTTTTTCTGGCAACCTTTCACGGCGATCCTTGCCTGCTGGACCGTGTTGGATGCAAGTGCCGAGAGAAGGTTTCCGCGAGATGCGAAATATGAGAAGAAAATTGGGCGGTTTTGCTTTCGGAGCGATGGATTCTCGCGTGGATCTTCGGTGGGGATGATTGGGAAAATATTGCGGGAGTAGTGTCAAATATTTTGAAGGTTCTGAGCGGGTTTAATATTAAAAAATATTCGTAAAAATAAAATTATACTTTTTGGAAAGGTGGATAGTTATTTTCTGAAAATTTCGATGAGCTTGATGTCACATTTTTCTTTAAATTCGAGAATCTTTCATTTGTGATATAAGAAACTAGAGATATAAGAAAATTGTGGGAGTTGTGTCGAATCTATCGAAGGTTCTGAGAGGGTTTAATATTAAAAAATATTCGTAAAAATAAAATTGTACTTTTTGGAAAGGTGGAGAGTTATTTTTTGAAAATTTGGGTGAGCTTGATGTCACATTTTTCTTTAAATTCAAGTATCTTTCATTTGTGATATAAGCAAATTTCGGAGGTAGTGTCGAATCCTTCGAAGGTTCTGAGGGGATTTAATATTAAAAAATATTCGTAAAAGTAAAATTACATTTTTTGAGAAGGTGGAGAATTGTATTTCGAAAATTTGGGTGAACTTGATATTACATTTTTCTTTAAATTCGAGAACCTTTCATTTGTGATATAACAAAATTTCGGAGGTAGTGTTGAATCTTTCGAAGGTTCTGAGAGGGTTTAATATTAAAAAATATTCGTAAAAATAAAATTATATTTTTTGGGAAGGTAGAGAGTTCTATTTCGAAAATTTCGGTAAGCTTGATGTCACATTTTTCTTTAAATTCGAGAACCTTTCGTTTCGTTTCATTCAATGACACAAGAAAATTTTGAGATATTTATGAAAATAGAATCGTGTAATTTTTCTAAAGAAGTAGATGAAATTTTACACGGTGATCGGTGAAAAAAAATCATGAATCGCTAATACGAATAAATTTAAATTTTTCGAAAAGCACGGTACTCCATAATCCCGCGGCTTAAAAAAAAAAAAAAAAAAAATATCGGCAGGACGAGCTTAAGAAAATTGGCACAAAATATCGACGGTAATAGCGTTGCATTTTTCAGAGGGTTTTTGCATAGTCTCGCGGCCCGAGGAAATCTTTAAAACATTGATAGCGATAGCATTGAATATTTTAGAAGACCGTGTACTCGAAGATGAAAATCTTTAAAATATTAACAACCGTATCATTGCATCTCTTCAATTCTATGATAAAACGAAACACGTGTAATCCACCAATGGAAATTAAATAAATCCAAATAAAATCCAAACACGTTAACAAATTCATCATTACATTCATCACAGCCTGACTAACCACTATTTAATTAAAAATTCCACGTTCTACTCGAGTTCTCAATTTTTTTTCAAACACTACACCGTGTAAATTTATTATCTCAATATTTTTATTCCATTTTTCTAACCTTCCTTCATTAGTCACTCGAATAATCACGGTAGATTTAGTGCCAAGAACAGATCCTTATTGTTCCTAGACAAATTCATCCTACACAGACCATCGAAAGCAAGTATCCTTTTGCACAAAAGCAGTAAGAATGGTAGCAGTTATCCGAGAATCTCGAAACGCGACGAACGTCTTCCTAATTTCGCCAACCTGCTCATAAAGGACCATTATATCGGACCCCCGCTTCTGAAATAGCTCGTACACGTCGGACCCGGGGAAGAAATCATCGACGGGAACGCATCCGATAGGTGAATCGTTTCTTTTGTATCGATTCTACCCTTCTCCCCCCTTTATCGTACCCTCCGTGTCCCTTTTCATCCATTTTCCTCGCGGCACCAGCAGCTCGATCGAGTTTCCTCCTCGCTCGGCTCCGCCTCTTTCCGCTCTTCTTCGCGAGCTTTTTCGTATCGCTGGTCGAACGTTAAAAAGGCGAAACGCCGGTTTCGCGACCACAGAACAAAAAGCGGCCGGGATTTACGGTCGTCGAATTTTCATCGAGACTCGAATTTCTCGATGGCCGATTCGTGTTTTCTCTTTTCTCCTTTGCTGTCGGGATATCTGGCTTTGGAAAATGTAGAATAGGCTGTATTTCACTTCACCGCAACGATTTTTGGGTATTCTTGTGGCTTTGGATAGTTGTGTTCCTAGGACTGTCTTTTTTATGTGCGAAGACGAAAAATAGAAGAAGTTTGTTGTATATTTTTGTAAATATTTGTTAGTCAGAGTGAATGTGTAGTATCGCAAGCTTTTCTCTTTTCTCCTTTGCTGTCGGGATATCTGGCTTCGGAAAATGTAGAATAGCCTGTATTTCTCTTCACCGCAACGATTTTCGGGTATTCTAGTAGCTTCGGATAGTTGTGTTCTCAGGACTGTCTTTTTTAGGTACGAAAAGAGTAGAAGAGGTTTGTTGTATATTTTTGTAAATATTTGTTAGTCAGAGTGAATGTGTAGTATCGTAAGCTTTTTGCCTTTTATCTTTGCTGTCGGGATATCTGGCTTTGGAAAACGTAGAATAGACTGTATTTCTCTTCCCCGCAAAAATTTTCGGGTATTAAGAGGTTTGTTTTATATTTTTGCAAATATTCGTTAGTCGAAGTGAATGTGTAGTATCGTAAGCTTTTCACCTTTCTCCTTTGCTGTCGGGATATCTGGCTTTGGAAAATGTAGAATAGGCTGTATTTCTCTTCACCGCAACGATTTTCGGGTATTCTTGTGGTTTCGGATAGTCGTGTTCCCAGGGCTGTCTTTTTTAACTGTGAAAACGAGAAGTAGAAGAGATTTGTTGATTTGTTTTGTATTTTTATAAATATTCGTTAGTCAGAGTAAATGTGTAATATCGTAAGGACTTTCTAAAGCGTAGTTTGTAAGAATTTAGTTGTAAGCGAACAAACAGTGCAGATTGCAGGCCTGCTGCGGAAAAATAAGGAACCTTCCCGAAATGTGTGATGAGAGAAAGCATAATTCAGCAGTGGTTTTCCTCTGGCAGGGAAAGAGTTGGAAGAAATGTTTAATGTTGAATATTGAAAAAAGAGTTGCCTTTAAACACAAGAACTGTAATCCTATTTTAATCCTTAATCCTTAATAAATTATCTTATTTATAAGAAAAACACTACAAATGTACGCTTTTATGGTTTTTAGGAGTCTTTTTTGAAGAGTGAAAACGAAGAGTAAAAATTGTTTGTTTTATATTTTTGTAAATATTCGTTAGTCGATATGAATCTATGCTTTTATGGTTGTTAGGGGTATACGTTTCGGTTTTGGAGGGATGAGATAGCTTCCGAGGGAAGTTCGAGAGACTTAACTCTGGGACTCCTAATGGGTGGACTTCTGTTCTATTATATATGTATAAATACAACTCGGGAGACGCGTAATATGCGATTCACAAAGTATAACGTGTACAAACGTTATGAAACTTCGCGCGAGTTGCAGCTTTTTAAAGGAAATACGCGAACCTCCTCGAAACTTTGCGTGATTTAACTCGGAGGACTTAGAATTTCTGAAATTTCTCTTCAGGATTTAGATTTTCACGTATTTTAGGATCTGATTGCATTCTGATTGCGAAGACATCTTTGCAAGTAATTGAAGAATTACGAAATTGAAGACATCAATTTCGGATGATCGCGGAAGTATTTATGGGGTATCGAACAGGGTTGAAACTTCAGCAAACTGAACTGGTCGCGTCAGGATTTGAACAACCATCGAACTGGTTTAGCTAGAAGCATACTAGAAAATTGAATTTCATCCGTAGCTATCCCATTCTCATACGTCAGCCCACGCGAGGGACCCAAAACGATATAGTCCGGCCGATAGCAACGTTCGGCTTTACACCCGTTTAGTCAATGGCTATACTCCTAATTCTTGTGCCATCTGGCAGAGTACGGCTTCCCTCTGAATGCTTTACGGAGAAACATTCAATTTTCACCGAGTTTCCAACTACGAGCATCGTTTGCGAGCGTTATTTCGAAAGCCATCACGAGCGATGCGTACGCGCCGCGTTTCGTTTCGATATTTTCGCGTAATCGCTCAGAAAGGGCCGAAAATGACACATGCTGTCGCTGCTAGATACACGGGAAAATGAAAAACACTCGCCGGAAAGTGGGTGTCGCGTTATGAAAGGACGAAAACTGTCAATTGGAAAACCCTGGCCAACCGGTCAAACATGGCCAAACATGGTCTTTCCAAGGAAAACGTTGGAAAATGATTTCATGGCGTGAAAGGGATGTAAAAGGAAGAACATTCCTTTGGGATTAGTTCCTTACGGAGTTGGTTGAAATCTTAGTTGATAGTTCAAAATTGTGTTCAGTATTGACAAGTTTGAGTTGATAATTCGTATCTTCAATCGTCACTCGAACATTTTTACAATTAATCCTTTTGAGACGAATATTATAATATACGTGAAGGTTTTTAATTTGTCAGAATGAGAGCTGCATGGAATATAGCGAGAAATAATTTTAGAATTCTCATCGATATCGTATATATTTTTTAATTCGGAGAATTAAAGATTTGATATTTTAAATCGTTTAGTATACACCGTACGTATCGTTAGCTTCGTTTCTTGTCTGCAAAGGGTTAAAGAAATCCACCTGTATCAGTTCCACAAATTATACTAATTATACTAATTATTGATTGCGGTGTAAAATGTCTTTAGTTGAAGTTCTGGGTTGAGTTGTTAGAGTCGATGAATTTCAGTTGATAATTCGTATCTTCCACCGACATTCGCGCATTTTCACAATTAAATAAATCATCTTCTGTATAAATCACCAGCGGACTGTGGCGTAAACCACAAAGAACGCGTATCTGAGTAACTTTGAACATTGCACAGTTCTTGTACCTTATCTTATGGCACATCGGTAGTTGTTTGGTACGATTTGTAACTTACTCTTTGTAACTTTTGATTTGAACCTCACATCGATCCCAGTGGGAGAACACGAATTTTTCTCCTAAAGATCGAGTCTCCTACCTTTATCAGTCCTACAAATTATACTACATCGATCTACCGTATTGAGGCATACATCACAAAGTACGCTTATCCTGTCTGTTCTCAGCAGCTTTGCTCATTGCACGGTTCATGTTTCTCATCTTATGGCATGTCAGTAGACATTAGATATGATTAGCTGCCAATGCCAAAGATAGAATTTTCTTTGTAACTTTTGGGTAGGATTTCACATCGATCCACAGGGAACACAAATTTTTCTCCTAAAAGTCGAGTTTCCAACCCGTATCAATCCTACAAATGATACTACAAAGAACGCATATCGTGTCGCCTTTGAGTAACTTTGAACATTTCACGACTCTTGTTTCTTATCTTATAGCATACCTGTAGATATTAGCTGTGATTAGCTGCCAATACTGCCAAGAGGTAGAGTTTTCTTTGTAATTTCTGGTTTGGACCCCGCATCGATCCCAGAGAATCCATAGAGAACAGAAATTTTTCTCTAAATATCGAGTCTTCTACCTGTATCAATCCTACAAATTATAAACAATAAAAGAACGTATATCGTGTCTGTTCTGAGCAGTTTTGCTCATTGCACGACTCTTGTTTCTCATCTTATGGCATACCANGTCGTGTCTGTTCTGAGCAGTTTTGCTCATTGCACGACTCTTGTTTCTCATCTTATGGCATACCAGTAGACATTAGCTGTGATTAGCTGCCAATCCTGCCAGGAGGTAGAATTTTCTTTGTAAGTTTTGGTTTCTCTAATGTATGAGTTTTTCCTGACGGCTTGGTTGGGGTCGAAATGAGGCCTGCTTTCGCCAGGAGTGCTGGGGCCACTTGAGGCCGCACTCAGGCCCAGGCCCAAACGGGCAGTTAGACTTGAACAAACACAGTTGGCATTTGGCGTTAGAAGTAAGGATTTTGCAAAGAGGTGATTAGATAATAAATTTTTGGTATAGTGATTAACACGTTCACGCCGGCACGGGTCACCGGTAGCTCGCACTAAACTGTCTCATCTATCTATCTATCATGTACGCATTTGATTGTGCTATTAGATGCTGAAAATTAAAATAACGAAAATTTCGATCGCTACGCAACAAGATCAATGCTGAAAAATTGCGATTTTTCTTCCCTTTTTTTTCAAAACCGATTTCCTGAAAAACTAAGAGTGATAGACAAAAATTGATTTCAGATTCGGTTTCAGCTCGTCGAGATTCGGATAGAGAAAACTCTGAATATCGTCGCCGGCGTCAACGCGTTAAAATACAATTATTCATCCTAACAAAACGGAATTTACACTAATAGGAATCCAACAGTCAGACCCCAAACCGATCTCAGTCACCTGAACCATAAAAGACACAAATTTTCCTTCTAAAAATCGAGTTCTCCTCGACTCGAACACCCGATCTTCTCCATTATGAAACCTCGGGAAAAAGGAAGACGACGAGAGGAGAACGAGGCGAGCCATGTCGTCGTAGCTGATGATGATCATCTGGATCCGATATGAAGCGGCGGTCTCGGCGAAATGACGCTTGCCGGGTAAATTTGCATTGTTAGGAAAGGAGGCGATTGCCCGTGGCTGGGGCGTGGAAGAAGGAGCTTTCTAAAACGAAAAGCATCCCGTTATATATGCCCTTACAGCCCATTGCCCCGAGTATCCGGAGAAGTATTCCGGTCGCGTCTGTTGCCGCGGTGAAAAATGCAAATGCCAGGGCGCGCGGGCCGGTTTTCCCCTAGACCTATCCAGCCGGCGCGATATTCAGGAAACGGTTTTAAAGCCGGTGCCGCATGGATAATGCAGAAGCCGCCGGTAATGACGACGAAAGTTGTTCGCGAAACGGAAATAGTCGTCGCCAGAGCGGACGCGATTGTACTCTCGGGCATGGCAGTCACACGGCGCGCATCCTAAATGCGGCTCATTTCGAGGTATGCTGGCAATCGTGGTTATGGAGTGACGTGCACTTAGCTAGTGCTACCGCCACGCCTAGGGGAAATATTTTACGCGTGCTCCTCGCCTCGTATCGGTTTTGTTGCTGTACTTCCGGCTCCTCTTCCACGAGCTTGTTTTCTTCCGACAGCCGAGGTTAGGCGGGGATTTTTTTTTTAACAAGGTTAGACCTGACTCGATGGTACAGATATAGGGTTTTTTTTTTTTCTTTTCTTGTTTTGGAGGTAGGAAATTTTTTGGGTTTTCCGAGAAATTGAGGTGTTTCGATATGTAATTTTAATTTAAACGGATGTTGAATGTAAAGGGGGAGAATCGAGATAATTGAAGGTGAAGGGAGATGGGAGGTTTTGAATGAACTCGCCGTGATTCCTGGGGTAGAACTTTATTTTGAGTGCAGGGGATAGGAACCGATGCGGTCAGCAGGCGCGAACGAACTGTACTG
>NIJG01000131.1:70630-94964 GCA_002201625.1 Euglossa dilemma | reverse complement strand
AAATAAAATAAATAATAATTATATATATATTTATATATACATACGCGTATATACCAAATGACAAGTATACAAGCGTATGTATACTTATATACGTGTACTTGTACGGATCCTATAGTTGACGAAATGTGCCAAACAAAGATACGATTTATTGTATGTTATGGAGTTACTTTTATATATATTTATACAGAGAGTTTCTGCGAAGTGTATAACACCTCGGATTGAAGATTTTTAACGTATCTAAGTGTAGAGAAATTCTGTCAATGTGCTACGCCGTTTTGTCTAATCGATATACAGGGTGGTTCATATATCGCAATCATTCTAAACATCACTTTAATTTACGAGAAAGAAGAAATATACGTTAGTTCTTACACTTATGAAATTTCAAGAAATATAGGTTATGAAATGTTGAATATCGCCACGTTCTTTTGTAATAAAAATATTCATATGCTTCAAGTGATTGCGATTCGTGGATTATTCTGCATAGGTCTTAGATCAATATACATATATTCATATATATATAATAAACGAATGTGTATGCGAGTAGAATAATAAGAGAACAGAAAGTTTGCGCAGTATCGATAGAACAGTAATACGAGAGCTCAACTGCGTCTTCGATTCGAGGAATTATGAACTTTGACAAACACTCTGTATCATTATGTGTACGCGGTCGCGTCTACGCTTAGGCGTTTTAGTGTGTGTGACGCACGTGCACACGCGACTTGTCCATTATACAGGTGAAGGTGTGCGTGCAAATTATACGTGTATACATTCGGGTATGTGGATAGATATCGTTTACGTGTACTTTTTCACGCATACACACTGACCGACTATAATTTTAGTTAAAAAAAAGATATCACGATCCATCCGTGGTACTCGTTGTTTTTCGGTAAATTGCTTTCTTCCTTTAATAACTTAGTTATTTTGTTTTTGTTATTGTCATGATTATTTTTTTACCGTTTGAACGATTCCTCTTTTTTTGTAAAATCGAATTTTTCGTAGACTTAGAATTTTTGTTACTTTTTATTGATTTTTCATGTAAAGTACGATACTAATTGTTTGAATGAATTTCTCATAATTAAGAACAACGAGTGCTTGATCGAGCGAAACATAATTCACGATTTTCTTGATCGGGAATCCCCGTGCAATGCGCAGTGTTAACGGTCGGTAAAGTGCAATCAAAAAACATGGTGAGGCAGGGTTCGCGTTCTAATTCGGGGGCATAAATCGTCCAGACTCGTTCTTAACTTAGAAAAAGTGAGAGGAACATCACAACAGCCATCCGTCCACCTTTTCGGCTGTCCATGCTCGTCATCTGTGTGTGTATCACAAGAAACATGTGCTTTTCATCTATCGAATTATATATCTCATAATTTTTTTTCCAATAATTATAAAATCAAGTGAAATTTCAGAACAGTTTACAACATTTGAGAGAATAATTCTGTTTGACGATTTATCAGAAACTGCGAGAAAAAAAAGAATTATATTGCAACCAATCTTTTAGACCTTTTAAAAGAATAAGTCAAAATCGATGAAAATAACGATAAAAAAAAATAACGATAAAAATTGTACATTTCCTGTGCTAAAGAATTTAATAAAAGATACTAAATTATTCAGGAAAACATATTATCAAGGTCGGTAACTAAAATAACTGTATTTGTTGTTACCGATTGTTGGTTAAAGCTTACCTTAAAGCTTCTCTAGTACAGACATAGAGGACCAGAAGTGAAAATGAATTTCACTTCATAACATAACTTAAAGTGTAGATGTCGTTAATACAAATAATCGTTAAAAGTTATAAGCGTCGAAAAGAAAAGCAACGCGAGTAGATGAAAAGCACTTATAGACATGTTCTAAAATATTAAAAATACGGATTGAAGGTTCGCGAGAAGTAGAGGTTGTTGTATTCGGATTTTAAACTACGTTTCTTTCTCGCTGGCGAGATTTTAGTGATCGAGAACGAACCCCTAACACACGTCCATTCGTCACGGTCGCACCAACAAACTTTTTAAACTTTTATTCGAGATAGTTTATTAGCCATAATAAAAAGTTAGCTGTGCGATTTTCTTATTCCCGCTGGAAATTTCGTGTACGTGTGAATCTTAACGTTTTCAATCGGGATCGGGAATAGTTTTATTCTATTCAATTACACTTCGATAAAGATTTTACCATGCTTCGTTTGTTACGAAGAAAAATGAAATTTCTTGAATCCTTTCGTTATAACCATCTTTACCGGATATCACTTGGTATAGTATGTTTAAAGTCATTTTTTTTAAGTTGTCAATACTGTGACAAATTATCTAATTCACTAGATAAAATTCGAAATAATATCTAATATTACGATGAAAACATGATCTAATATCACAAGTATGATATTGGTATATGATTCATTCCTCTTTTTACTATTTCTTTTTAAAGAATTGTGTATTGACATAATCGTTATAGCGAAAGGGTTGAAAAGATCTTTTTGTTAGTTACTTCTGACAAATCGTTTTCTATCGTTGTTTGGCTGAATGGCTGCTAATATTTTAATATTTTAGGAGAAACGTAAAATTACGGTGTAGTATTAAAATCAAAGAATTTTAATACTGGATGATTGGATAGTTGTTGTTACAGTAAAATATATACTATATTTTGTTTGTTGTAAAAAAAGAATCGAATGCACACGTGAGACATCGGAGAAGCTTTTGAACACTTCGACTAATCGACAATATATTATGAGCGACCTAACGTTGAGGTTTCTTTCAAGCACGTTAAAGCATGTACAGTTGTTAGATTTTTTAAATGTTGAATATTATGTTAACGAATTAAAATTGTATTTTATGCGAACGAATTTCTTTGATGATATACTCAACTATACTGAGTTAAAGCGTCGAATATTTAAATTACGCGCGCAATTCACATGTCGAATCTCAGTATTTCGTACGTCTATGTTTTCGAGATGACTTTTCTTTCTTGTTTTATAAGTTCGAAGTATTGTGTACAATTTTTGGTGATTGAATTAAAGAAGTCGTTTTACGTGTACAGTAATGTTCAGAAGTCTCCATATAGTTATCTTTGTTATAAATTTTAAATACTGTAAGAGTAAAGCATAACAAAGAAATAGAGAGAAGATATAGTAAAAATCTATTGTTTTTTGTTTGTAGAAAAATTATTCCCATTTTCAATTGCAATTGTATATACGACATAACACATGTTTGACACGCTATACTCGAGTCAATCAAATTTTCTGCAGCTATTTTAAGTTCATATAATTTATAAGAATGCAGCCTGACAGAAATAAATCTCGTGTCTCACTATAATCACTTAAATTAAAATAAAATTAATATAAAAATGATCTATTAGTCTCGTTAACTAATTGCTGTTGAATAAAAATTTTTTAAGCTTAAGTCGAATTTATCGCAAAGGAGAAGAGAAATTAATTTTAATCGGATATATTTATTATTTAAATTTAACTGTAGTAAAATTATTAGGATTTCTGTATTACCGACGTCATGTAACTATATTTCAACACACGTGAAATGAGATTTAAATCCAAAATAATAAAAATAATGCTGTTGTCGCGAACCTATTTATGGAATGAATTTCTAACAACATAAGAAACATAGAACTCATTTTCATAAAGTCTATTACATTTGCTATTCCTCCCTTATGTATATTGCCTCGCCCAAAGAATACGAAACCCCATAGAAACGATGAGAACGAGTTCTAAATGCAGTCCATTTATTGAGCTGAAATTAAATAGCGAGCGAATGAGCGACATTTTGTAAATTGTGTGATAAGTGATTTAAATAAAAACACGATGTGGTACATTTTGTGTAACATTGGTACGTTGTTGTAAATAATAAATAGATCGTATGTTGTATTGTAACTATTCAATTACCTCTATCACAACAAGAGTAAACATAAAAGAATATTATTAAAAAACAATAAATAGAAGAAGTAGTTATTACATTAACCTGAGTTCTTCTATAATGCGAATAATTTCACAACTGTAAGATATTATACTAATAAATTTTATTTTAAAAGATATAGAACAATAAAATGCGGATGTGGTTGATAATGGTCATTATCTAAGAATTTAATCTACAGTATTACCTAATAAAGTCATCAATTAAGAAGAATGACGAGATATATAAATCATAATTATTGCATAATAATTAATAAACATTCTATTGTCTAATAATTAGTTAATATATGTTATTTATTTTTTAATAATTTAATAACATTGATAGCTATTTACAACATCTTAACATGCTATTACTTTTAAATATCTTTTTTGCCTTCTTAAAATTATAGTTATTTTTACTAGAAAATATTTAAAAATATAATTTATAGGTTATGAGAGTTACGTTAAATATAATTCCTAACTCATGTGGTCTTTCTCAGTATTAAATCGATAATGTCGCATGTAATACCAAAATGGTAAGGTGTCCGGAAGGCTCTCGAAATTATATAATAAAAAAGCATTTACTGTGCAAAACTTTTACTCAGAGTAAAAAAAATAAACTTTTATTTATATCATGTAAATTTAAATTGTGTTAATAAAGCTTTATTCCGTTCTTAAAAATTGATGTTCTACATATAAAATGACCACAAAAGAAGAAAAAAATATTTCTGTTGATGAATAGTATATTATTTATAATTATATATATGAATATTATATTAATAATCATGTCTCAATCCTAAAACCACCTTTCTAGATCGTAGAGGGCGTGAAAAATAATTTAATTCTTTTAACATTGATACGTTCATTTTGTATGACACAAAGTCAACATAAGATATATGATCTACGTTATATTTTGTCTGTGATTTGGTAATAGATGTTCAAGTGTAATTAATAAAGACGTAAATTTTTTTATTTGGGCTATATTAAAAATTATGACTTCTGCTAAAGATGACGAAGATTTTTGGTACAGTAGCGAGAAACGATCGTTCTGTTTTGAGAACAATGAGGTTAAGTTAATAAAATTAACGAGAATAATAACTTTAATTCGTACTAGTTTGTTATTTTTAATTATTCGAAAATTAACAGCAGGTGGATCAATTGTTTGGAGTATCAAAGACTGATACAGATAAGTTATGGGCCGGTATTTCGAATACGCCAACATCGGAAGGATCTTTAAAAACTACTGCTGATTATCAACCACTTAAGCCTATGTTATCTGTTATCTCAGAAAAAACGCTTTCTTGCAGTATGTCAGTAAAATCATATATAGATAAAAATTCTCAGTGCAATAGCTTAAATGTTCATTTCTATTGATTGACAACTTAAAAGCAGTAGAAACAGATTTATACATTAACATGAAAATATTTTATATTTCATAGTTTTAGCAACAGATAAATTGCAGCAAAATTTTCATCTAGAAACAGCTGCTATGCAATCAGATATCACCCTCAGAAAAATTTTACTTGGTCAACCATATTCTTTGGAACAATATAAATCACTTGCCAGCAAAACTGCTTTATTAGATGCAGCAATATTAAGTGGCGATGGAAATGCAATTTTAATAGTAATTTTTTTAGTATCATATTATTATAGTTATAAATGAACATTTCTTATTTCCTAATTTTCTAATTAATTTAATGTCACTGCAGAATGCTAGGACAATCAGTGGATGCTGCTGTAAGTTTTGATATAACAAAATTTGTAACTCTGTATAAAACCAAAGTTATTTGTTATATTTTAGATGAAAACCTTACATATTATTATAAAAAATACTCGAGATCCTGATAGATTATTGAACAAACTTCGAAACAGTTATAAAACCCAATTTTCAGCTGTGCCTGAATTGAAGGAAACTTTGTTTGTTCAATCCTACATAAAGTTACTTGGTAATTATTTTTTCTTCCTTTTGGCTATTAAAATAACTATCAGAAGTAAGTCATAAGTATGTATTAAATGGATATTTCTTAATGCGGTCATAGAGTGGCAAATGACAGTGAAAAAAATATATGAAAATGAAAATATTGAACTAAATTCGTCTGTTCTTGATTGCCTGAGACACGCATGTAAAGGTAATTGGAATTCACCAAAAAGTACATTAATGTCTCCTACCGTTTTGTCACAACAACATGTTGTGTCTCCTAGACAGTATCAAAAGGTTGTATTAGAAGTTAAAGCATCAGCTAATGAATGGGACGAAGTTGATCAGTTACTTTTAACAAAGGTAGCATATTCTATATTAAAATTTAATAGTTTGATAATAATTAATAATACAACGACTTTAATAATATACTATTAATATATATCTATTAGGGATGGCTAGGGAGTAAAAAGTTGCAAATTCATCTACCTATTGAAGATGTAGTAAAAATATTACACAAAAATAAAGCACCCCCTGAGATTCTTGAGAAATATTTAAAATACGTCGATAATATAGAAAGGCGATTGGAATTATCAAAAAATATGCATTGTTTTAGAGTAGCAATTGATGTGAGCATATAAACATTTAAATATTTGAAATAGGTTCAATTCATATATTAATCTTTCTCCTTTCTTTTTATCATAGATACTTGTACAACAAGCAGATCGTGTTGCATTGTTGGAATACAAAACGAAATTACAACCCCAATCAGAAGAATATTTCTACGCGGAAAGTGCATTACGATTACCGTCAGTTAAATGGAAAAATTAAAAATAATTTTATTTATTGTACTATATCTGAATATTTATTGCATGAAATAACAATACATTACTAAAATATGCATTTTCGGAATTATTTTTAACTTATTACCTCATAAAAGTATTTATATTTAAATTACTTCATTTATACCGTTTGAAATATTTCCGCGAAATATTACAGATTACCAATCCTTAATGATTGAACGACAGTAAAATTCGAGATAGCCGCGCGTTTGGCGCTCTTGTCCAAGAAAACCGTTGTGATTGGCGAATATAAAGTAGCCTTCGTGAAATGGTACACACCTTGTGAGTCAGGATTAAACATTTTATCTCTTCTGTTAACGGATATCGCGAATTCTTCGGTTTTGAACATATCTCGGAGCAACGAACTCATCTGCCGGCGACTGAAATCTCTAGAGTGCGGTTGTGTTCGTTTGTTAATTCCTTTGACAGACGCGTGAAATTTTTGTTGCTACGCGGTCGATTCGACGGAATAGCTAGATCGGATACGCGGTAAAAATAAATACGATAGAGAAAAAGCGCAAAAGAAGAATCTTCGTGATTATCGTATAATTTTTTGACGAAATCTGGTGCAGTACACGTGCATCATCCAATCGTTATCGAAGGAACCGTTAGAAGTTTCCGTTGTGTGCGCATTTGAACGATCTAGTACTCATTTGTCATCTGCGTGCGGGAACCACTCCCGATTGGTGTTACGGTGTTTCCGCGATACACGGTAAGTTATTGTTAGATTATCTTAAGGGTAAAAAGAGGGCGAAATGTCTCAAAATTTGTTTTTATGCTTTGAATTATTTGCTAGTGTTATTAATTGCAAAAATATGCGCACATTGAAGTCGTGGCACGTCGAAGAAAGAACCCCGAATATGTCGACGGTCAGTGTTTCGAGCCAAAAAAGTGAATGGAATGTTATTCCTTTTAAGTCTACTTCGAGATCAATCGGTTAAAGGATATCAGTGATCACTTTACAATTGTTCAATAAAATTGCTATATTGAATCATTATGTTTAACGATGGACTTTTGAACTGATTGTATCTCCATGTACATATACATTTTAGTTTGTATTAGTGCATTGATAACGTACAATTGGCTTGTATGTTTTATTACTTTTATTTTTATATCGTTATGTTTTAGTTACTGATTGAAGAAAGACCAATATGGCTGTTAATGTTTATGCAACAAATGTGACAACTGAGAATTTGAGTCGACATGATATGTTGGCATGGGTAAATGACTGTCTGCAATCATCGTTCACCAAGATTGAAGAATTATGTACTGGAGCTGTTTATTGTCAATTTATGGATATGCTTTTTCCTGGAAGTGTACCATTGAAGAGGGTCAAATTCAAGACTAACCTTGAGCACGAATACATACAGAATTTCAAAATTTTGCAAGGTGGTTTCAAAAAGATGAATGTAGATAAGGTAAGTGATATATGTATGTATATTAATAGATATATATTTATGCAGTGAATATTAGGTAAAAGATTTCTAATGTTTTTGAGAATTCTTTTAAAATTAATTGATTGGGATGTTTTAATATTTAGTTCTTTGTGTGATATTATATAGTAATCAGGAAATGTGGGATTGACAATAATACCATCAAAATTATTAAAGCGTCATTTATATTTATAAGGCCTGATTTATTAGAAAAGTTAGAAAATATTATAGTTTGATATAGATATTAATGAAACAAGACACTAGTGTCAAGGTAAGCTAAAGTAATGAAACAAGATACTCTGTCAATGTATGGAATCATATTGCTTCATTGAAAAGTGTTATACAAAGTGCAATAAGCACAAAATCATAATTCAGTTGTTATGAAAATGGTTCAGGTAATACCAGTGGACAAATTGGTAAAAGGCCGCTTTCAAGACAATTTTGAATTTCTACAATGGTTCAAGAAGTTCTTTGATGCAAATTATGATAGCCGCGAATATGATGCTTATGAAGCTCGTGGTTGTATACCATTGGGTTCTGGTGTTGATGGACCTCATAATTTGTCAAATCCTCAGTTGGTACCTTTACCACCTCAATCAAAGCAGACGCAAATCCAGCAAAAGCATACACAGCAACGTAACATTGCCCCTCGCCAACAGGGTACAGCAATATGGTGTTAATTTAGTAATTTTGCTTTTTGCATGACATATAAATATTTTTACCCATATAGATAAAAAATTATTTAATTATTACATTAAAATTTATTATGATCATATGCAATTGCACTGATAAAGCATATTTTATGTATATTTAGAGTATAGTAGAAAGCACCACTTGCTTTTGCAATTTTAATCACATACAAATGTATAGTTACACAAACTAAAAGTATTTTATATCACAATATCTCTTTATATACTATTTATCCATTTCACATGTAAGCAGACATTTATTTCCCCATTATGTTAAGTTTTTGCAATAGTCAGTATTGCACATGCTTTAAACATAAGCAGCTTGATTTTCATATTCATCAATATATGAATAAAATTTCTATTTACTATAGTGGTAGAATGGTATCATGACTGTTATTTTTAACAGTCTATAAATATACTCAAGTAGGGAGGAACAGATTGTCTTAGGAGAATAGAACAGACTGGATATTCTTTAATCTTCATAATGTATCTAGGGAACACAAGCTTTGTTGGTATACAATGTATGATATACAATTTATAATTTTATTAAAATTTGTTAGATATACTATGATTTTAAATTTAATGTATAATTTAATACATTAATTTGATCTTCTGTTTATAAACTTAAAAATTAATAATAAAGTACTTATAAAAATTCATAAACTAATATTCCTCTTTTTCCTGTTTTTTTAACTTTTTTATTTGATGCTTTATGTTCTTATACAAATTGTTGATATTGTCAACACTTTATTACATCAAGATTTTTTTTGTGTTAATTTATAAATTTTTTGTTACTTTGTTCCATATGCTTTTTGCAATCGTTTGCAGATTGTTCCAATTGATAAACTGGTGAAAGGCAGGTTCCAAGACAACTTTGAGTTTTTGCAATGGTTCAAGAAATTCTTTGATGCAAACTACTCCAGAACAGAGGCATACGATGCACTTGCTATGCGAGGAGGAGAGTCCATGGGTAGTGGTGGAAATAATGCACCGCATGGCACTAATGCAAAACGCACCACACCACGTGATGTAAATTCGTCTAAACCGGCTGCTCGTATTGGTACATTATATCACAACATTTTTCTTTTGTTTAATTTGAAATTACACCACTAAACATAACGTGAGAATTTGTTAAAAGTAACTTATTTTTAAGAATAATCACTAAATTAACATTAATTTCCCCTTAATTTACAATCAACATGGTTTGGTTTTGCTTATTTAAAAGTAACCAATATAGAAGATATAAACAAACAAGCTAAGAATTTCGATAAATAGACAAATATTTATTTATTTTGTTATATACGAATTTCCTTTACTTAAATTGTATATATGAAAAACAACGAGCTTGTGTGTCCTAATAACAAACAAAAAAATTTCGCTTCAGGTGAGGGATCTTCGCCTCCTGTACCTGCAGCTAACGTCAAGTCTAGTAATTATTTTTTTTCAATATTTTTATGCTCGTTTTACTTATTTATTTTTGTTTTTATTATTGGGAGGTATAAAGGGAAGGTTTATTTAATAGATTTGTTAGAATTTTTGTCATTGTTATATATATGTATATTATTTCTTACTAAAATAACAACAAAGAAGAAGTAGTATAAAATTATAAAAAGAAAAATCATAATTTTAGTTGTCCATCCTTCATTTAACTATTTATAATAAATAATCATATAGATATTGCTTTATTTATTTGCTAATTATGAATGCTACGAATGATCAGACTAATGCATGCTCTTTATTTTTCTTTATTGTACAGTTCACTGTATAGATAATTATGCCTGTGTCATTTAATATAGTTAACACTGCTTGTAAGAATGTTTACACAGTATTCTTTTAATATTAAAATAGATTTGTTATTAAGTAAATTCTCTTCTCTTGTGATTTATATCTATGTAAATACAATAAGTGTTATATTGCATCTGTAGAGATAATTATGAGGATAAAGAAAAGAATTTTACAAATGATGTATGAAATTTTAAATTTAGTTAACAAAGCTCCAGCTCATCGTCCACAAGCGAAAACAGGAGTTGGAAATCGTGGCGAGTCCGGAAAAATTGATGAACTTAGTGCACAGGTATGAATGAAATTAAGAATTATTTTGAATAATTATTGTATATCTTCCTGCTATATAATGATAATTGTTTACAGTTGATGGAATTAAAAATGTCACTAGAGGGACTCGAGAAAGAAAGAGATTTTTACTTTGGAAAATTACGTGATATCGAAGTTATGTGCCAAGATTGTGATAACGGAGATCCTCCACCAATAGTACAGAAAATCTTAGAAGTCCTTTATGCAACCGAGGTACACATCTAATAAATTACAACTCGCGACATTAAACTGTATTTTTTTTTACACGGTTGTTATTATTTTGTTTACTTAGGAAGGATTTGCGCCACCAGAAGAACTAGAAGGAGATGGTCTCGCGCCTGATGACGAAGAAGAATATTAAATTCACTCTTTTTGTACAATCATTATAAAAAGTACGACAGCGAATTGTCCAAGTGCGTTTCAGTTTATTCTATTTGTGAGCCAGTATCAGTACCCTTCGCATAATTGATAAGCTACTTTGTATAGCTATTTAAGCATTTTCGCCTTCATTTCGTTACAAACGTTCACTAAGAGTTCATTAAAAGATTCGCACGTATAATTAGGGTAGAAAGTACATTGAATAATGCACTTGAATAACTTGTACTTTATGAGAAGTAATTATTAAGAACGAAAACAGAATTAGCAGTTCATATATTGTCATAGTTCTTTATCGTAATTAAGATAACGGTAGAGCTTTGAACATCGACAAGTTTCAAAATATGAAGGAAAAGAAAGGAAAATATTTTTGGATACAGATACTCGGAGACTATCTGAATCCAGTTTGTTATACAGTGATTTTATGTTAACTATGTTCAACAACGTGTGAGTGTTTTTGTTTGTAAATGCACTACTGTTTTTATTGATAAATAGATGAAATCTCGTCGGTTTGTCCTTTCGTACCTCGTTGTAGTTTGCCGAAACTGTAGATTGTATGAACGCATAATCTATAGTAACTGTTTCAAAACCTGTTCCAGTCATTTACCTTGTGCAATTGCGACGCAAAGCGAATGATACAATCGATTATTTGTTAATATTGAAACCATTAATTTTTGCTAATTGTAGATGTGAAACGATATACGATATATGTCGAAGCTGATTCTTGAAACGAATTAAATTAAATTTTTCAAGTTTTATATGCGCCTTTGTTTTTTCTTTTTTATTTAAATAATTTTTATCTTATCGAAAGTTTCAGTATCTTATTGTAAAATTCGTAAATGCGATTGCGATTTAAAATCTAAAACAACTCGTGTGACAGTGCATGCTTCGGAAATACAGATATGTGTTTCTCGAGATATAGTATGATACGAATAAAACGACGATGATATTCACTTCCGTTTCCACCGTAATTGAATTTTGGAGATGCGAAAGATTGTTCGATTTGGAGATTGAATTTTGAATCGATGCACCTAGTTCATTTGCAGATATTTATTTCAGGCAAGTAGAACACAAGCATCTTCGCATCTCCATGATCCGTCTTTCAGAATGAGAATGGCCTTAAAAACCAGCGATAAACTTGAGATTACAGAGGAAATACTCGAATTATTAGAGAGCAAACGCAAAGTGTATCTCCAAGCAGTACGACATAAATGATAAAATTACGTTGCAAGCGCAAAGGAACGCTTAGCTTTTGAAACGATAAAAAGTAAAAGAAGGAAAAAAAAGCTGACGAAGGAAATTTGTAAATTGTATGATCAAGAATGAGTGAGAGGTAACGAGTGAAAGGAATCAAGCACGTAAGCGAAACTGTATGCGCATAATTTGCTACGTGTGTGGTATGGCTGGGTACGCGTGTCTTTTATTAATGTCATCAAATTTATTAATCAATAGAAATGAAAAATTATGTATTCAACATTTAAGTTCTTTTAAGAATTAATCGGACATAAATTTTAAGGTAACGCGTCGGTTACTGTTATTATCGTCTGATTAGGATATAATGCTCGTATTAAATAGGTGTAACTACTTTCAAAAGACGCGAGAGATACGATGCACTTTACTTGTGCTACGTTCATTGCTCTATGTGTGCGTATACAGCGATTTATCGCGAGAATGTGCTTCAAAATTTGAAATTTTAATGGTGAGATAATAAACGTTTAATAGGATTCAACATAGCATAGTTTTTTTTTTTATTTTTTTTTTTAATCTTTTAGTAGGAAGATAAAATTTGTTTTAACGTTTCAAATTAAAACAGAAAATATTATAAAATAGTTTTTAATATCTTTTTCAGTCATTTATAATGTAATATGTACCGTATATTATTCTTCTAAAGATATTTGACATCACATTGAGAATACATCTGGGTCAATCAGTGATGTTTCAAATGCTGCATTGTTGTACCATTGTTGTAATATATATATCCAAATATTTTTAATTTATTGCGATTGACGCTACTGTATGTTACATTTAAATCAAGCGTTTTTTTGTGTTTTTATGAGGCTGATTTTAAAGTTAATACCATTAAAATTTGAGAGTATCAGGAAATGGGAGTGTTTTATAAGGTAGATAACTAACCACACGTTAAAGAAATACAAACATGATGCAAAAACATCAAAAAACACTTTGAGATAACTTTTTATCATTATCTTCGAAACGATGATTTTTTTGAAACACCTATCGTGAGAAATTAAATTGATGTGTAATCTATATGTACAAATTTTAGAATGCCATACACTAAATAAAAATTGCAATTTCGCTAGTTACAAATTGCAATTGCGACGACTGTTTCAATTATGTTAACATACAGAAAGACAAGATGTAAATTATTTTCTTCTCTGAGTTATCTGCATTTGTATTGTAATAGTAGTAATTGGGGAAACCATGCAACAGCATTACAATAGTAGTATTCCTTGAAACAAGTTTTCTCAGAAAATCATCAGTTTAAAAGTTCCTAACTCTTTCTATGTTGACAATAAATTTAAAATACCATTTATGATTTTCATTTCTATCTTTGAGACGAAGAAGCGTGTCACATTTTGTATCTCCAAATGCTCCTACCTTATTTTATATTCTCTGTCATACACGTATACTTAACTCGACAAGGAAACACAAAATTACATCTTACACGAAAGAAATCTTTTCTAGAATTCACATTAATGGAACATATCTTTCCTTTCAGTCAATGAACGACTACTTTAACTTCTCTTTCAACCCCAAAACAATTTTACTACCACACCGGGTAACGCCTAAACTACAGAAACCTTGCAATGGTGAAAGACATTATCGAACCGCGTAGAAACCCCTCCCAATAAGAATCGTCAAACTAACAGCGCGTGATCTCCGGGAACCCGAGTCTCTCAACCGATGTCCCCAAACGAGATAAGACCGAAACACGATCGTTTCGCGTCCGCGTTGCATCATAGTATCGGGATCGGGAACGAACAGAAACTTTTCGTTTCCGACGCAGAGACCTACGAAGTAGAAGCTATCCTCCGTCGTGGCTGGCCGGCTTGAGTGTGCGTGATCACGAAGAAACCACGGAGATACGGCGCCGGCCAAAGGTTCGCGATTCACGATCCTCCATCGCCAGTCGTTCTAGCGAGTCGCTGTAGAGACCTCGCGCGTGTCGCGGTCGTTATCCGTCGTCCTGATCAGCTAGATCGAGCAGAAGGGACTGTGAAGCGGCGTCGGAAGGGTGAGAGAAGGGAAGTTCCTCTGGAGGGAACCTAGTCGGTATCCGGCGTTCGATCGACGCCATCTTTGACCAGGTGAGAGATCCAACAGAACGTCGGGGGCTTTTTCTTCGGCTCCCTCGGCGCGTTTTGCTCCATTTTCTCGCGGTTTCTCGCGGCAGGAAGCAGAGCAGAGGAGCGAGGTTATGTAACGCGATTTTTACCAGACCGATCTGCGGTCTTCGCGACGACCCGATTCGATGGCGTGCGCCAGTCGCGAGTCGATCGCCTTTCGACCTGCGTTTGCGAGGCTTCCGTCGTTGTTTCATGGTGCCTGTCGATTAGACCGGCTTGACTGAGTAGGATATAGGGTTCGATGCCACTGGCTGATTAATCCGCCGGGACCGAGGTCGAGGAATACTTTTGTGCTTCGTTCGAAAGTAATCGTTGGTATTTTTTTCTTTTATTTCCCATTTCACTCCTTTTCCCCCATTTTCCTTCTCCTTCGTCTTTTCACTCGTGTTATCCTCTTGCTCGGTTCGTTTTGTTCTTCGATACACCCTGTGCTTTGTTCGGAATTTGTTTTCATTGATCGTGATTTAGATCGTGATTTATTGGCAAATCTACGTTCTTTTTTTTTAATGAAATTATACTATGAACAATTCTGGGTGATTTAGATACCGATTTTTTTGATTCTTTTAATTTTTTTCAGTTAATTTCAATTAACTTCGTTCCTTATAGATCTATTACTTAATTTATTTTTTTATGTTTCCTTAAATATATCGTAGATATTGGTACCATCAAAGCCATCGCGTAGATATTTTGATTTTTATGTTTTTAGATTTGGAATGTCTAATATCGAATTATATCCATAGATAGTGCATCTAGTTACACATTACAGTCTTAACGTAACAAGCTTAAAGCACATACCCAGCTCATCAGCAACCGCAAAGTCACTTAGAAAACAACGCATATTAATTCTGCAGTAAATAATTGCTTTGCATCGGTCTCGATCCCAATTAGACGTTTTTCTTTTTTTTACATATTTATAGTTATAATTACTATGAACAAAGCAAAAAAGACCACGTGTATTATTTTGAAGCTTGACAGTAATTAGAGTAACGTTCGAATGGTTGGCCTAGGCGAGTTATCATTTCGAGGACGAAGTGATAGGAAAATTCAGAAAGGTAAATAGAGAATTTCACGTAAGAACGTTTCGAACTGACGGAGCTCGCCCCGATTCGGTAACCGTTCGATTTCCTCTGCCCTCGACGACCTAAACAACAGAAAAACAAACTTCTGCGAAGCTTCTTCGTGGTAGTCGGTCGTGAGCAGTGTTCCTCGACGTTACTGTTCCTCGCACTCTACGATTTGGTGAGTCTCGTTAACATTTCTCGCGCATAACGTATTAGGCTTATGCGATATACAGGATAGATCTTTAAATCGTATTTAGAGCTGAGAAAAATTTCATTCAAGCAGAAACGGTAATTTCCAACTTTGTTCCTTAATAATTTCTTCATTAATTTTGGAACAGATAAATGAAACGATGGTCGAATAACAATTTACCGGACCCCTGTAGAAATAACGGTGATAAATTCGGTGTAACGCGATGACGAAAGAATTATATTTATCTTTAATCGAACTATGTTTATGTTTATGTTTATCTACGTGTTTACATCTCCTCAATCGCTTCCTATTACGTTATTATAATTAGCGAATAATTAACAAACAGTGGACTTTATCTCGCTAAACTCTCTTAGAGTGAATAAAAATAACACACGAAAGTAGAAACGAGTCGAATAAATTAATAAAAATGTCTGAATGTCCACAGGAGACTCCATTGTCTTCAAGATGTAGAATAGAAATAAAAATCTCTATTAAACGATCGAATTATTCGATTATTATTCAGCGATAAAGAATAATCCTAGTTTAATATCGTATTCCATATTTCCTCTTCCAAAATCACATTTTTCTACTCTCCCTTTGCTTCTCTTATCTCATAATTCGGGTTAATAATTATTGTTTACATACACTCGTAACAGGTATCGTGTTATTCTTTCCTCGCCAGCTGTTATTGACCATTTTTATTTCACGTCCGTGGCGTTCGTTATGGGAGAAGCAGCGTTTCGTGCCGGATAACAGCAGGTCATGCCTTCTCGATAGTAAAATTATCGTTACTTTTCTTTATTGTTTATTTGCTGGACAAACTCGTCGTGGCCTCGACGAGAAAAATTTCGCGCCAACCGATGCGTGATACGTGATCGGTTTCATGAAATTCGAACAGCGAGCAAACCACCTTGGACGGTGGATAAACAAGGTGAATCCCTCTGCAACAGTAGTGAGATTCCAATGAGAGTTTCTTCTATATTTTTTTTAATAATATCTTGTAATCATGAATTACGTACCAATGCATTCTCGATTTTAAGTCTCGCTTTATCTACATATCACCGGAGAATTTTATTTTATCAGCGTGACATTCTACCGGCTCTGAGTAATCTGTATGCAGCAATTGTTAATTCGTAAACAAAGAATAAAAGAAACAAGTTTTAACGGCTAGATGATGGTTTCTTCCTTACTCGAGAAAACTCGTGGAGAATTTTGATTGTAGATGGTGTTTGGGCTGGTTTAACACTAGGATTACCAGACCGATGATACGGTAGGTTTGATGCACATTGTTCTTGAACTTAGTGGTAGCTTATTTAGTCTGTAGTGATGTCAGAGTTGACATTTAAACGACGGATTCTTTTTTTCCATTTCTCTCATTGATAAACGTAATTATATCGTCAAATGTGAAAACGATCTCTGGATTACGTGCAATGTATAATTAGCTTTTGATCGGCTTGATGATTCATCGTTAAAAGAATATCTCGACATCTCGAAACGATGTTTTCCTTCGCGAGAGTTTTCAGGAAAAAAAACAGCGTAATTCACCGGGTACACATGTACTCGAGAACTATAAACAAAACTATATGTTTCTATAACTCGTTATTTACATTTGTATTCGTAATTGGAGAACTCAGATGAAATCGCCTCCTTTCTGATCTGAACAATAAGTAAACATGTCGAGTGATATTAAGAAAAATGACAGTGATAGAGTTGTCATCTATAAGACTTGCTTTTGACGTTTACGTTTCCATTGAATTAATTTCAAAAAATATGGTCTTCTTTTATATATTATTATTTCATTTTCCTATTAAGTATTAGGTGTTGAAATTTCAGTAATAGTAATAATTATATGAAACTGTTTAATAAATATTCTTCGTCAAGAATCCTTCCTGTGTCTAAGATCTGTAAAAAAAAGTTTTCTATTTACAAAGCTATTTACAAAAATCATATTCAAATTCTACTAAAAATAATAATTACCCCTCGCAATAATGGAAAATAAAATGTTGTTTATTTCTCCAGAAAGAAAAAAAGCTATGTACTAAAAAAACTATTCTTTCTAGAAGATGTATTAAAAAATTTAAAAGAAGTCACATAATAGTTGATTACATCGTTGGTCGGAGAACGAAGGGTTCCCTTTTTATTTTACACCACTGACATCGCGTTTTCCAGCAGGGTATTATGGGAGTTTCTGCGCTTGTCAAGCGATAGGCCGGGGTCATGCCTTCTCGATAGCGAACTATCACCGCTGCATTTCTTATTGTTTATTTATTACCGTCTCATTACGGCTTAATGCAAGAGAGTTTTATTCGCGTGAACCCATCAACGAACTGGACAAACAACCCCCGTTAAGAACAAAGTCGAAAATGTTATTAGGTTCGTGTCATAGGCCAAGACGACTATATCACGAAAGTTCTGCCGAGCGAAAGTACATGGCTTTATCACTTCTGCTAATTCTAGCATAACGCTGCTGACATTTATAGCTCGAACAATTGCACGTTAAGATCGTGCTAATGGTCTCAGTGGCACTTCGTTTATTATGCGATGATAATTCCACGATAATTCCGTGGAAATTATACTTGCTTTATTCCATAATGTTTCTGCTTAAGCACGTTGTTATTATATACCATTCAAATATGATTTATGTTAATATCGGAATTTCTGCCAAATTTTATTCTTCTGTAAAATAAAAGATACGATAGATTACAAAAGTATAAATAAACAAATGTAAATCATACATTTACTGAGTACAAGTATACAATTCTTGCTAAATATTATTTCTTTTAACCTGTGTGTATTCAAAATGGCGGATCACAATGAGAAAAATGTCTCTGCAATTTTTTATACTCAATGAACGTTCTACGAATGATAACCTCGAGATTTTGTGATACCCTTCTATCCATTGGGCGTTTATTTCGCTAATTTCCCGCCAACGGAACAATCGACACGAGGTCGCGTGATTATGGTGGTTGAATCACACTTCACGGCAATGGTCGATGTAGGGTAATTTAAACAAATTACGTAGAACTATTTATACCGGTCTTATAAAAAGAACCGGGGTTACAAATAATATTGTTATCACATGCTCCCCACTGTAAGCTTCAGATTATTCATTGCCGAAGAAAAGATTAGAAAATCGCGGCACTGGACGATCCTGGAGAATGAGTCAAATATCAAATATCAGGCGAGAAAAAAAAAATAACGTACGTGTTTGATTAAGTAATGTTTTTGCAAATCGTTCGCTGTTCTTTCGTTAACACAGCAGTGTCCTCACTGATGACGAGTCTTTGATCAATATGGCTTTTTAAGCGTTTGAAGTTGTTTGAATAACACGTTAGACGAGGTCATTGTTTAAGCAAATTGTTCTTCGGTTGTTTCACAAGATACAATATTGAAAATTCTTTTACTTCAATCCTTCATTATCTCTTTGTCGATAAACGTAAGGTTTAATGCGAAAACTGCAAAAGAAAAATATGATGTTAAATATTCTCTTTACTTAACAGAGGAATAATTTTAAAATATGACGTCGATAAATCCTCCTTTATTTTTTAGATTAAATATACTTTTTTAAAAATTTGAATAATTATAACTCCTATGTCTGTTATATTATTTACACAAACTGCTAATCGAACTAATAATCAACTCGAAATTTCTTTTTTTTTTTCGCAGATCAGACTCAATCATGGAGAATGAAGGATCTACGACCATTGTGAGTAACGAACGTTACGAACAAAATGAATAAAAGAATAAAGTAAGTAGGAAGAGAAACTAAATAAAGAACCTGATTCTTTTTATTCATCAGGTACCAAAGTCATCAGAAGGTATAAGGGGATGGATAGAATCAGTGATAATCACTACGTCGCAAACTTACGTAGGTCAGACGTTATACAAGCTCATAGATTCTTTCTTATGGGTCGTTGAAAAGTCAGCGCAATGGAGCTTACCATCTCAGGAAATCACAGCCGGTATGCTCGATTAAATTTCAGATTGCAGCTTCCGTGTGTAAATCGGGAGATATTTAACAAGATGTTTAGAAAATATTTAAAGACTCCTCGCCTATTTTACGCAGTCTAAAAATAATTTAAACGAAAATGAAACAAATGTATAAATTTTTTATCAAATTATTTCTATTATGATGAAATAGAAGAGAATGGTAAGGTGTTTGGAAAGATAGAGCTTGTGAGACCTCTGCCATGGATCCTCTTCCTCCCAGGACTGGTGATTCTTCGAATCATCAGGGGTGGACTCAACATAGGTGCCTATATTTTGGGCTACCCTCAAATCCAACCGAGCACCGTGGTATGCAATAATATACTTCTTTAAGCTCAAAGAAATTCTTAACGAAACCTGCAATTGTTTCGTTTAGGAAGTTAATAAATTTTCACCTCGAAATTAATTCAATTACTAAGAATCTAAGATCCGTAATTTATACAACACATACATATATAAATTACAAAATTGTTAGGTACAAATTCTGTTCAACGGAAATTTATATGTTAATAAAATTATACACCTGTCTTTTTCAATAAATCAGGCAAGATTAATATCTGTTACAAATTCACGAAATCTGTTCACAGGTGAAATTCGTGCAGAAGTATCGTAGACGATTTAGGGCGTTGAATTTGAAGGCAGTGAAATCAACGAGACGTAAGGCATTCACCAAGGTAAATTCTCGTTGCAATTTGTTTTCGTATAGCTGTGTATTTGATCGATTTTCCTTTGTCTATAATAGTAACAAATAATTCCATGTTTATATTTCAAGATCGTACTCTTTGTAATTAGTGATTGTAAATTTGTCATACCGTAATTGTTTGTCAAATGTGTTGCGAAGAGATTCGAGATAGTCGATACTAGTCGACGTAGCATTCGATGACAGTAGCCATTTCTTTTCAAATCGGTTAGTCTTTAGACAGATGATTAAAATTAGCACGATAATAGTCTCGGTGATGGATGTAGGACAAGAGGTTGTCGATGATTGAGGCCAAGAAGGCTCTGATCAGATCCATCAGATTGACACTGTCGACTTTGTCTTGTTTGGATACGACTAAATCATCACCGTCGCCACCACCGACGAAAATTCGTATATGCCACATGGATCTTGAGCCGGTAAGGAAGATTCATTTTTATCGATAAGCCGTTACCACCATTCGGGCTACTTTTATGCTATTTTCTATACAATCGATTATAGTCATGGTGTAATAAATACGCAGAGATTTATAATGATACAGTCGCACATATAACGATGTATGCGTATACAATCACACATATACAGACTTATAATCGCAAGCGACTATTATATAGTTCATGCGAAGTTCGTTAATAGTCGAACAATATTTATGTTGCATGTGTATAGCTATTTCGTAACAATTCGTGCCATATCTTCAGCCATGTATAAAGTAGCTCGTATTTGTTTTCAATTTTGTGCGTAAGCATTTCGCAATAGATTGTAATCGTGCAGTACAGTCATTTGTATAGTCTTGGACTTGTCACATATAGAATATTCGTCCAGTAGAATAACGTACGGAATTATCACGAATTAACATAGATTCAGAACTCCTTGATGTAGAATGTATAATAAATCGTAATCCTGCATGGTTACCAAATCTCGTATAATGGTATTAATTGTTGTACAATAATCTGAAATATGAATGATTTACAGAGCGAAGTATTTCTACGAGCCATTACGCAAACGTCACACGTTTACTAATTATCTCTAATCGTAAGATACCTGATTTATGTATGTTAAACGATTACAGGCGGCAACACCGGACGAAAAATCGACCACAGAATCCGTTGGAAGCCCCATACATCACGATATGAAACGCAAATTTTCCCAAGTGAGTTCGGACGAAGAGGGTACCGACGAATCTGAAAACGAAACGTTACACGCAAAACTGGAGAGACTCGCGATGAACAGCAGCGCGGACGATCCCGATTTCAATGTAAGCAATGCATAAAAATACCTTGTACCTTTCATGGTCCTGTATTCATGAAATTCACTTTTGTTTACACTTTAACGACCGGGCGCCAACTGACGTTCTAACTAAAGCTAACGTGATCTATCGGAAGTATCGGTCAGCTTCCTAACAAAAGTTAGCATTATCGACCGGGATTACCAGTTGATATTTTCTATGTGAAATAATTATATGAATGTGTATTCGTTGAAAGTACTTTGGATCTTATTGGATACTGCACAAATACAATATTCTAAGAAGCATGTAAAATCATTATCGAATAAATTACTGTTAGCAGAAGCCCTCGGTCGATAAAGTGTTAATATAGTTCAGTTTTCAAACTCGTTCCGAGCTACGTTTTTAACGAACGGTGTGAATAAATTATTCGACATCGTGGTTGACAGAACGATAATATTACTCGCGTTAAACATTGAGTTGTGACTTTTGGGAGGAAAATTTGTGGTTCGACGATTTTTTCCAGCCTACCGAATGTAGTACAGAATCCAGTCTAGCTAGCAGCGAGAACGAAGTAGAGCAGGAAGTGTCTTTAACCGAGTTGATCAACATCGCAGAGGATACTAAAGAGTTTTGCAAGGGAAATGCTATGGATATGAATCTAGAGTACCCGGTAAAAATAATATACGTAGTAATTTTGTGCTCATTCTTTATCTTGTGTTTAATATGGACGTGAAAATTTTGGTTAGAATGTTTCAAAATTCGTCCAAATTATTATTTTCGTCATTGAAATATATAATTCGTTACATGTAGTAACCTACTAATGATTATAGACGTTAATACGATATAACCTAAAAAAAAAAATCGTCATCGATATCTAAGGTAAATAAAGTTATATCAGAATGAAATATAAAGTATTCAGATGATTCGTAGGAAAAGAAAAGAAGAACAGGGAACACAATGTTGAGGTTATGGCGCTGAATTCGAATTCTCGCGCGGTTCTTTCGATAAATCGGGTGGAAACAATTAGAAATGGATAAGAAACCTCATAAATTGGCATTAATAGCTGTGGAAAAAGTAGAGATAAATTCGGACGCATAGTTCATCGTTTCTTGATATAAATATCCTGATATATATGGCGCTGCATTTATTACGCTACCCCGCGAGAAAAAATTACGCTCGCAATCATCTAATTATGAGAAACAGTATAGATAATGATGAACAGGGCGTAAATAAATGTTCCTTTTATTTGTATCCGGTTTCAAGATTGTCTTGCTTAATAAATCGGGGTTTTTTACTTAAACATTGCAAAATATCCGATTCTATAAATTCTTCGAAATTGCATCTAAAATATTCTACTATTTTCTAGTAAAGTAACATTCGAGATTGTAATTTGTTTGAGCCAAAGGTAATTTCTAATTCTCCGTTTACCCGAAAATTGTTTGTTTCGTTTTATTTAAAATTTCACCGTCTCCTGATAAAATATAACTTTCCTTTTGTTCGATATAATTTTCTTATTAATCTTGTAACTCGTACTTTAGTCGTTGTAATTAAATTTTTGTAGATACTTGTGTAGTTTCTAGATCCTTGATATACTAATCAAAATTTGTAATCGTTCCAATGCTAATCTAATGGAATTCCATAAGAAGTAGAGCTCATAATTCGTAATCTGTATTTATCCATAAAAATAAGAGAAATTAACTGTAACTACCTACGAGATAATACGTTCTTGACATCAGTGTGTAATTATAGATATATACACGCTACGGTGAACGTGATAAATCTCTGTTTTCGCAAAATCGCCGATGACTTCGTAAAATTGCCAGAATTAACGGTGAATATAACGTGAATTTAAAATTCACGAGCTCATCTGTACGTCACGTTCGCTGATTACAACCGTTTTTGTTTCAAACCAGCCTTATCCTGTTTAAGTCTAAGTCTATTTTTAATTCTAATTTAATTTAAACTCGTGCTAACTTATACATTTAGAATTTTACAATTTTAAGTCTCATCTTCGCGTTAATCACTAGCAGATTTTTTTTGCGATTTATACGTCACCTCGAATACTTTGCAGTTTTCGAAAATTTACAAATTTTATATCATATACAATTACATAGTTATCGCGAATCACCTATACTTCCGTCGAAAAGCTTGGAATCAGCATTTTTCAAGGCCTTGGAAACACTAGCGATTTTCTTACTACTATATAGATAAGTTTTTCTAAATTACCAAATGATAATGTGCTCGAAGCTTCTGACAGACATATTCATAATTGTGCTTTATCTTGCAAATATTTCTTCTCCCTTCTTTTATCTAAATCACCCTATAAATATTCCACCAGTGATAAATCCACAGTTCTCTTTAGTCTACGTCCACTTACTTCCACAAATTTATCACTAACAACTAATAAACGTAAAAACTTCTAAAACTAGAAGTTTGAACTATTGTTTTCCGTTTAAATCAACGATGCTTAGTTTACTCTTTTCGTAATTTATCTTCCAAATTCTTTAAACACATCATTTACATAAATAAAAATTTTTATTATTATAATAAAAATTATAATTAAATTTAGTTAAAA